>OVAY01000304.1:0-68896 GCA_900406395.1 Kernera saxatilis | reverse complement strand
GGGAAAACAAGATAAAAGAAATTCTATGGAACATTTTTGTTTTTTTTTTTTTTTTTGTTGAAAATTTGACACATAAACGAGTTTTTATTTTTGTTTTNTTTTTTTTTTTTTTTTGTTGAAAATTTGACACATAAACGAGTTTTTATTTTTGTTTTTGTTTTTAATTGTTGAGTAAGAGAACGAATAAAGATTGAGGAAGAGAAGCACATCATAAGCATGGATAGCTTTAGTGGAAGAACAAACAAAAAAAAAAAGACAAAATTTGAAACAAATAAGCTCGATGGCTTATAGAAGCACTGTGGCTTATGAAAAAAGCTCGATGGTTTAGATTCAGAGGCTCGTGATGAGCTTGAATTGAGAAGCATCTGGCTTAGATTCAGAGGCACATAGGCGTGAATAATTAAATAGAAGCTTTTGAAAATGGATTAAGAAGCCATATGACTTCAAAAAGAGTAACGAAAACAAGAAGCATAGTAGTTTGAAATCCGNTTGAAACCCGTAGGCTTGAGAAAAAGAAGAGTTTGATTGTTAGATCGAAACTCGAGCATAACCTGCTCTGATACCATGATAGATTGATGAGAGTTTATGAATTGGAAAAATATTGTATTGACTCTCATAGGAATGAATATACATAGTAGATACACNGAATATTGTATTGACTCTCATAGGAATAAATGTACATAGTAGATACACTTATATAGGGAATGAATTAACCTAATTATCTAACTAATAGAATCACATTAACATAAATACAAATCTCTAAAATATATATTCACAATATTTTTAATAATAACATTATTGTGAATATATATTTTAGAGATTTGTATTTATGTTAATGTGATTCTATTAGTTAGATAATTAGGTTAATTCATTTTCTATATAAGTGTATCTACTATGTACATTTATTCCTATGAGAGTCAATACAATATTCTTCCAATTCATAAACTCTCATCAATCTATCAGGAGCCATGTGTACATATTATATATTATACTAATACTATATATATCCTTGTTGCATTTTTGATAAAATCCATCCACCATGATTATTTTTGTTAAAGAAAATATACACCATGATTAAACGGTTATACTATTATTATATAGGTTTAAAATATAAATGAAAGCAAAAATATAGAGCGATAATTTTCACCAAAGACCAATACAAAAGCCTTTTGGAGTATCTACGAGGGTCCCTTTTTTTGAGAGACGATCACTGAACCTAACCGAAAACTTAAGAATAATATTTTATGTATACAAAGACATTATTAATAGTACTCTTCTGCCTTTCAGATAAATTATGCTACAATATGCAAAGGCTCATGATATTTATAATATGGCTGACGTATCACCAACCTCAAATTTTCTTCTAAATATTCTTTTGTAAATCTTATATATCTAAAGTATATAATGTATTCTAACATTTATGTCATACTAATGTGTAATGATATATTTAAAAGATTAAAAGATATAGTTACTTTGACTTATTTTTTTCTCCAATTTTTTTCAAAATTACAGGATGTTCTTATGTCTAATCCCTATATATTTGATTACAGAAAGAAAATTGCTCTATATATATGTATATATAGGTAAACTTATGGGAAAAAAATGTTGGTTTATATATTTAGTTAATTTCTCCACTAATTCGAAGTTACGTCTACTTTTTATTTTATAGTCTCATAATTTACGTCTACTTGATTCCATATTCTCGAACCTCGATCGCTAGCTTCCAAACAAATAGTTATGCTAATAATCGTATAATTTTATAATAGATGACAATAATAGTACATGAACTTTACACACACTATATATTATATAAAAATAAAAATAAAGCTTACACACATTAACAAATAGTTTTAAGAAATTATATACAAGGACAAACGGAGTAATATAACTTGCATTACGACATGTAGAACAATATTTGTTATCAAGAAGACATGTATATACCAATATATAGCCCTAATAATACAGCCAAATCGCGTAAAGATAAGATATTACTCTTCGCTCTAAACCTTTTTTGTATTTATTTCATACTTGGATGCAACGTTTTTTTTTTTAATTAGGAAGCATTTAACTATGAATTATGCTATGTATATGTATTTATACTAAATTAGATACATTTCATATAAAGAAAATTTCGCCATATGAACGAATCATCACTAAATCAATTAATCAAAAACTAGACAAAAGCTAGAGATGGTTTGGTTAATATAAGGTTTTGAATGCTATAATTGTAATTCGAATAGTGTATAAAAATGTTGATACAAAATAGAATTATAAAACCGTAACAAATCGTGTCAAGATGCTTGTCTACCCAAAATTCAACTATGGTTGTTATATGCAAACACTTTGGAATGGAAAAAAAAATGAATGAAACTCTAACTAAACCTACTAATATTTTCGTAACTAATGGGATTACAGATTCATGCACATGTCTATGTCATTTCCCCAATGAATATTTTTTTCCATCTTCTCTAATTTGAAGTTAGTGGATTACATCCATGCATGCATATATATACTTGTACTTCCCAGAAATATTATATGTATCACAAAGTTTTAGGAATTCTATGAGTTTCTATAACCTAGGTACGTAACGATATATTTAAAATTGTATATACCTATTTTATTATTTTTATACGATAAAAGATAGTAACATTGCATTTGAGGAAATGAGTGCCAAATTTAATTTTAATTATCCAACGAAAGTCTTCGATTACTTTAGTGTATTAGATGGAAGTGACATTTTTTATTTATTAATAACATCCACTAAATCTTATTTAATTGGAAAAAGATGCAATAAACTTCCAACTATTCCCTTTGGTAAAACCTTTTATCAAAAATAAAATAAAATAAAAACTATTCCCTTCGGAGATTGAAAAAATATTATCAAGCAAGCTTCAAGGAAATTAATATAAAACTTGAAATTACCTAAACGGGCAAAAAAAGAAGAAGAGAAACTATAAAAAGATTTTGGCAATAATAAAATCGGTTTTAAAATTAAGAAAGTTGCAAATTGATTTGATGTGGTTAGGTAGTCGGCGGATGAGTTTAAAAGTGGCCCAAAATTGGACCTACTCTTGACTCATCATCATCTCCACGTGGTTGAGTATTTGTCAGCATGATATACCACGTGGATTTATATGACCAATGATTGAATTAACTTGGAGATAATTAAATTATTATTATTAATATTTTTTTTTGTTGTTGGAGATATTAAATTAGGTTTAGTAATAAAGCAGTGCGTTATTTTTAAGTGGAGATAGTTGGCAAAAACAAAACAAAAATTAAGTGGAACTAACAACATAGAAAACTCTCTCTTTTTTTTTGGGCCATCGAAAACTATCTGAATATATGTAAATTGGAGAAAATAATAGTTTGTGGTATTTATCATTTAATTTAAAACAAAAACAAAAAAAGAAGATCAGATTTTAGATGGTGTATGTATCTATCACAGTAGCACTCATTATCTTTTGGTCCAGTCTCCAATTTATTACTTTTTCACATCACCAAGTTTCAAGTAAAATTTGTAACAAAAGCCGATGGGAATCAAAATTAAGAATCAGTAATCAGATTACGATCAAGTCTATTATAACCAACAAGGCAACAAGTATAAACAAAGACGGCATATGGTTAAAGATTGTTGTGAGATACTCTTCTCTAATAAAAGTCACACCAGAAAAAAAAAACAAAAAAAACAATGCAAGAATCGAATAATTCTATTTTATATAGAAAAAGGTCTAATTATTTCGCATTTTAAGCTAAAGCATATGACAAAAGTTAGGTCCTAAATAAAATATTGCATACAAATTATTCACACTGATAAAAATAATCAATCCATAGAAGGCGCAAACCACATGCAGTCTCCTCATAACTCGACTCCTATATAAACATACACATCCTCTCCCTCCAAATCCAAACCAATAGATCTCATTTCTCTCATACAACAAACAAAAAAAACATTCAATATCACTACCTATACTTTCAAATCGATCTAAACCACACCCTCAAATCAAACTTATTTCGATTCCAACTCACTACAAAAAAATTGGAGAATATGTTTAGACTCGTGGGAAGTGAAGAGTATTTCTCAGACCGTCGGTGTGTTTGGGTCAACGGTCCGGTTATCGTCGGAGCCGGTCCATCCGGTTTAGCCACAGCGGCTTGTCTCCGTGATCAAGATGTCCCATTCGTTGTGGTCGAGAGATCAGATTGCATAGCTTCACTATGGCAAAAACGAACCTACGACAGGCTCAAGCTTCACTTACCCAAGAAATTCTGTCAATTACCTAAAATGCCCTTCCCGGATCACTACCCTGAATACCCAACAAAAAGACAGTTTATCGATTACCTTGAGTCCTACGCAAACCGGTTCGAGATTAAACCGGAGTTCAATAAATGCGTTGAGTCTGCTTGGTTTGATCAAACCAGCGGGCTATGGCGGGTTAGGACGACCTCGACGGCGGCGGCCGGAGAGGAGATGGAGTATATTTGCCGGTGGTTGGTGGTGGCGACGGGAGAGAACGCGGAACGTGTTGTCCCAGAGATTGATGGGCTTAAGACGGAGTTTGACGGAGAAGTGATTCACGCTTGTGAGTATAAGTCGGGCGAGAAATATAGAGGGAAGAGAGTTCTTGTCGTCGGATGTGGAAACTCTGGCATGGAAGTCTCGCTTGATCTTGCTAATCACAATGCTATTACTTCCATGGTCGTTCGAAGCTCGGTAAGCAAAACAATATTATTGGTTTTTATTTACATAATAAAGTTTGAAACTTTAAGCTAAACGTGTTCTTGTGTTTTTTTTTTAATGATTCGACCAGGTTCATGTGTTACCGAGGGAAATTCTTGGAAAATCAACATTCGGAATCTCAGTGATGATGATGAAGTGGCTACCTCTATGGCTCGTAGACAAGCTTTTGCTGATCTTATCGTGGCTGGTTCTAGGGAGCTTATCAAAGTATGGGCTTAAGAGGCCCAAAATCGGCCCAATGGAGCTCAAAGGCAAGACTGGGAAGACGCCGGTTCTCGACATCGGTGCTCTGGAGAAGATAAAGTCCGGCGACGTAGAAATTGTCCCCGCAATCAAATGGTTCTCACGTTGCCACGTGGAGCTCGTAGATGGTCAGAAGCTAGATATCGATGCCGTGGTTCTCGCCACCGGTTATCGCAGCAACGTCCCTTGTTGGCTTCAGGTGAGAAACAAAACCAAAGATGTTTACACAGTGAGATCATGTTTCTTGCGAAACAAGTAAACTGAATTTGTTTGTTTCTATTTTCTTAAACAGGAAAGTGAATTATTTTCGAAGAATGGGTTTCCGAAATCGGCGTTTCCAAACGCGTGGAAAGGGAAATCGGGATTATACGCGGCCGGATTCACGAGAAAAGGACTGGCCGGAGCATCAGCAGACGCCGTTAACATCGCTCAAGACATTGGAAACGTCTGGAGAGAAGAGACCAAACGACACAAGATGACAAGAAATGTGGGTCACCGCAGATGCATCTCAGTTGCTTAAGCCTCAAGTTTGGGATCTTTCTAATACAAAACAATATTTTTATTTATTTGTAAAAAAATAATGTATAATAGTAGAGTAAAGAGTGCCCTCTCCTGAAGTCCCTGACAGTGCTTTTTTTTTTTAATTACACAGCTGTATGGGCGTTTTGTAAAATTAGGATGACGTGGCTCTCTCCTTTTTTTTTTTTTATTAACTGAATATGCTTCTGTTTTTGGAGGTAGTAATTTATTAATTTGATTATGTATAGTCACTGACTCACTGTGAACTGATACAAAATACAAATACAAGAGGCAGAACAGTTTGTTGAAACTCATTAACAGGCCAGCTCATTATAAAATTTTCCCAAATCAGTTTTGGGCCCAAGCCTAGAGGCCCATAATCGTGAACAGCGTGAATCGGTCCGGTTTAAGACCGACTTGACCCGGTCTGTTTTAAACTTGGAACTGATCATGATTCAGTCTGGTCCTAATTGAACCTTGAATAACATGGCTCGAACACAAGTCTTGTAATTTTGTCTCCATTTCCCTTTTCCACTCTATAAACCCTAGTAGAAAAGTACAAACCAAATTTCTTTCTCTTCGATTCATGTTCTTTCGCGTCCTCACAAACCTCGAAGAATGATGGCGGAGAGAGTGGTGGAATCAGGCAAGGCAGGGTCTACGGCAACTAATGGTGGGGAAGCGGAGAAATCTCTCAAGGATAAAGGCAACGAGTTCTTCAAAGCTGGGAACTACCTTAAAGCCGCAGCTCTCTATACTCAAGCCATCAAGCTCGATCCTTCTAACGCTACTCTCTACAGGTTTTCCCAGATTACTCTTACTTTGCTCTACAATTTTTGCAGTTTTACAATTTCTGTTGGGTTTCGATCAAAATGATACGTTTATGTTCAAAGTAATATCCGAATTTTTGAATCTAATTTGCTGGGCTCTGATGGGTTTCCATCAATCTGAGCTGGTTTCTTAGAAGATCTAGTTTTGTTCTCTTGTGGAATGTTAGACCTGAAAATGAGATTGTTTAGGTGGAAAAGAGAGGCTCTTTTACCTTGAATTGTTCGATCCTTAATGGCATACAAGTACAACATTTCGGTTATATTTCACAAGATCAATTGTTATTTGGAAGGCTAAAAATTACGTGAAATGTTGCTCAGAGCAGAATACTAAATTGGATCAATGAGCAGATTTGAGACTCCAGTATAACTCTTCTTTATCCGGTGCAGTAACCGAGCTGCTGCATTTTTGAGTCTAGTTAAGCTTAGCAAAGCCTTAGCTGATGCAGAGACAACCATCAAATTGAACCCTCAATGGGAGAAGGTAAATCGAAACAAGAGAATTTTTTTTTTTTTTTTTTTTGGATTCTGTTTCTTCCACAATAACTGATAATATAAGTAAATCTTTATGTAAACAACTGGCTTTTCTGATCTATCTTCTTCAGGGGTACTTCAGGAAAGGTTCCGTGCTTGAAGCCATGGAAAAATATGAAGATGTAAACTTTTCTCTTGTTTTGGTCTTTTCTTTTCGTTTTAAATTTTTACTTCAAAGCTGTAATCATGTGGTAGTTAAAATCTCTTTGATGATTTTGACAGGCTTTGGCTGCATTTGAAACGGCTCTACAGTATAACCCACAGAGCGCAGAAGTTTCTAGAAAGATCAAGAGGCTCGGTCAGTTGCAGAAGGAGAAACAGAGAGCTCAAGAACTCGAGAATTTGAGATCTAATGTCAACATGGCCAAGCATCTTGAAAGCTTTAAATCTGAAATGGTTAGTTTCTGTTTACTCCAAGTGAAATCCAAAGAATCAGTATAAGCCTTTCTCGTTGCTTATTCAACTCAGATTCTGAAATTCATTGTCTCCATATGAACAAACACTTGCAGTCTGCAAACTATGGAACTGAAGAGTGTTGGAAAGAGATGTTTTCTTTTCTTGTTGAGACTATGGAAACAGCTGTGAAGTTGTGGCACGAGACATCTAAAGTCGATACTAGAGTCTATTTTCTTCTCGACAAAGAGAAAACACAAACCGATAAGTACGCACCAGCAGTCAACATCGATAAGGTATATTAAGAAGGACATGAGCCAGCTTACGATCTTATGAGGAAAAAACAATCTTTTTTGGTCTGCTAAAACTATTTGTTCCAACACAGGCTTTTGAGTCACCACACACACACAGTAACTGCTTTACATATCTGAGGCAATACGCAGAAGAGTCGTTTTCCAAATCTGCTTGCTTAGTAACATCAAAGAGTAATATATCCTATCCACAGGTGAATCAAATCTGTTTTTTTTTTTTTTTTGCTTGTTAACAGTCTTTTTTTCTGGTTTTATATTATGGACTGATGGTTAAATCGTGTCTCGCAGGTGTGGAAAGGTCAAGGCTCGAGGAAGTGGAAACTCGGACAAAACGATGGAATCTTTGTTCAGTTTGAATCTCCTTCTATTCGAAATGTTTGGTTCATTCCTAGCTCGAAAGAAAAGGGGCAAACTTTATGCAGGTTCTTTCTCTCACACTTATCCTCTTCTTGGTTTTGCAATGAGCTTTATGAATTTGGTGTGTATATATATATATAATAAAGATTCAAAGTTTTATATCGAACTCAAGAGTTTAAATAGTTATAAACTGATTGGAGTTCTGATTTCAGGGATCCGCAAGCTCTGGATATCGGCGCACATGAGATTCTCCCTCGCATTTTCAAGGAAGTACCGAAGAGCTCGTAGGGCATTGTTTTGTTGCAGAATGATTCTCTATATCCAGTTTTTGATCAAGACTGAAAAGAAAAGTTCCTTGTGTGTTTGCGCTACTCAGAGACTCCACCTCTTTGTTTGTTTCTTGTTTAAGAGCATTTTTTATTTTACAGGATGTCTTTTGAAGTGTGTGCATCCAATGCTTTTGTTCCAAATGGCTTCAACAAAAAGACCCCTAATGGGTTAAATGTGCGGGCACTATTTATACAACAATTCATAATTCGGACAGGCATTATCATACCGCGTATTTCTTAGGAATTTTCAGAAGTATCTTCTACGGAAGGTTTTGGTGACGGATCTCAAAATGAAGACGATGATTAAGAGAAGCTTTCATCTTTTTATTTCTAAATATCGTTTACAAGTACTTATGGGCTTCTGGACACAACTATGAAGAGCCCGATAAAGTAAAATTAATTGGCCCAAAATAATTTCTTTGAGAAATAAAGAGCCCAATGAAGTAGATGGGCACGAAATTTGCCAATAAAAAAGATTCGGCCACATTCCACTCCACCGACAACCGACGGTTCAAAGACGGTAGCTATCAATTTAACTATCCCAAACCCATTTTACTTTATTAATCTCTTTTTTTTTTTTCCCCACATAGACTAGTAAAATATTAGTTCTTAATGAATGTATAGGTGAAAAAAGAAATAATGTCCATTAATAAGAGATGGAATAACTGCAAATTAAATCTTTAAATGCCGTGTACTTTACGATTACTTTTTAATTAATTATGCTTTTGACCGAAATAATTATTAGTTTTTTTCTTTGATATGACAAGTACAACATCGTGGTTTACAAAAAGTAAAAAAAAATTGAATAAGCAAACCCAAAAAAAAAAGATTTGGTTTGAAATTAATCTATACAGAAAATAAATAAAGTTGTGGCCTCTTGCACAAAAAGAAAAGAGAAAACGTATGAATCCATAAATCTGAATCATATTTGAATCATATTAATGAGAATTTGGTGGGAATTGATTTGGTAGCACGTAGCATGTAGCTTTCGAAATTATGAAATTAAACTTTTTTTTCTTTTGTAATTACAAGTGTTGATGGAAATATTGCAACTAACAGCATATTATAATTATAATTTTTCTTTTTGTCATATTATAATTAGAAAATTAAATTGTAGTAGCATTTAGTAATATTTGTCTAAAAAATAATTCTGGAAATAAGAATTACGTAGGAAATTTATTTCAAACATTGATAAGGAGATTAGAAAATAAATAAATAAAAAACAACGCGTCCTCTCTCTCTCTCTTCCTCTAAACCCTTCGTGTTGAAGCATTTCGTTTTCAGTTTGAATCTTCAAGTTCTCTCAGATTTAGATCCAGAGGGGAAATCAGAGCAGGATCTTTGCATTGTTCATCTCTTAATTTGTAATGCTGTTGATCTTAATTGGCACCGACTCGGAAGTCGCGATCGATTGACTCGCTCTATTTTGGATCCTTGTTGACTCGGCGAGGTCGGTCACCTGAGCTTGGGAGACATGGGAGGTGCGCCTTCAACGCCGCGAAACACCGGAAGTGATGATGTTTCGGTGGCGGAGTACCTCATTGCTACTTTTGTCGGGGAGAAATCGTTTCCCTTGGCGTCTGATTTCTGGAACAAGCTCCTTGAGCTTCCGTTGAGTTCCCGGTGGCCAAGTGATCGGGTTCACCAGGCCTGTGAAATTTTCGGTTAGTGATTCTGATGGAAAATGTGTTGAATTCTAGTGTTTCGTGAGTATATTTCGTTGGAATTTGCTCTTCGGTAACTGAAACAGAAACGTTTTCAGGATTTTCCTCCAATTTCGATTTCGCGTCCCATTATTGGATGGTTGGTTTCACACGTTATTATCTTGAGTGTAATTCTGTATATGGTTTAGGATTATGTAGGATGTGTTGTCGAATTCACTGTGAGCAAATGAAATTGAATGTTAATAACGACCTAGTGAATCCAATGAATGGTAGGAGGATACTTTGAAGTTTGATGATATTTTTCCGATTTTTTTTTGTTTGACTTTTGCAGCACAAAGCAATGGCTACACTAGGCACCTTGCAAAACTATTGATTCATCTATCGTGGTGTTTGCAAGAGCTTCTTCAAGCTTCTGATGCTCAGTCTTCTATCTATAAGAAAGCTGTTAATGCAACATATATTTCATCCGTCTTTTTGAAGCATTTGATTGAGAATGGAAAAAATGACAGCCTCGAGGAGTTACATCTATCTCTAGACGAAAGTGAGCCAGTTCCACATGGCTTTGTAATGGGTAACGACTCTCTAATAGTTTAACTTATTTCCAGCATTAAGGTAACTCTAACCTGGCTTGAGTTGGCTTATAAGAGTGTATTAATGGCAGATCAAGACATCCAGAATTTTGTCATGCATAGTGTGCTAAGCTTCATTGGATCAACTGAAGTGAGGTATGCCATGCTTATTCTATATTTTATTTATCCTTATGAATTTCAGTATTAAATGTTTCATTCTCCTGATTTTCATCATTTATTTGGCAAGTCCCAACTCGTATGTTCTACATCAGGAACTTCTGAACTTCATGATTGTTACGATGTCGACACAGCTTCTCTCCGGACCATCACCTGGACCAAGAGATGCAAACCCTTTTATTGATGCAGCAATGGCTCAGGTAACAACTTAATTAGTTTTTCTTCGCCTTTTGCATAGATTTTTCCCCCTACCAATTTCCGCCCTTTCTTTTGCTTCAACAATTTTCAGGAAAAGTCTCTAGTTTGTCTGGCGGTCAGAAGATTGCTACTTAATTATATTTCTCGACACCGTACTCCTCCAAATGCAAAAACCTATTTGTATTTTGATGGAGATTCACCAGGCATTTTGGAAAGAGTTGGTTCTGCAGCTGGTAGGTGTTCGTATTACTTTATACATGTTGTGTTATTGTACTAGGCATTTTGGAAAGAGTTGGTTCTGCAGTTGGTAGGTGTTCGTATTACTTCATACATGTTGTGTTATTGTACTAACTCGTCCATGTTGAACCTTTTCTATTGCCTTTCCGATGCATTATGTTTTTATTCTTAGCTTTGTGAAACATTCCATGTATTCATGAAAAATTTCTTTTGCATATGCAGCGACATTTGTGCTTTTGCCTCTGAACTATCTTGTAAATAACAGTGGTGACGGATCTAAAAATCCACTAGCAGAGTGCAGCCTTCATGTTTTGCTTATTCTCACTAACTACCACAAGTCTATGATGAGTGATGAGTCTATGACGGATAAAAGTGATGACAGTGCTACTTCGGAATCTGTATCTAAAGTGCATGTATTTTCCTCTGGGAATACTTTTAGCAAGGCTCTAGCAAATGCTAGAGATGTCGAATGTGAGTTTTTTTTCTTTTTTTTCATCTTTCTGAGTAGGGCAAGTCCTATGTGTATATCTAAACTTTTACCCTGATTGTAGTTGACCGCTCAGATGTGGAGGGAAATGCCCACCCTGGTCCACACGTTCGGATACCATTTGCTTCGTTATTTGATACTCTGGGCATGTAAGTTGTATTTTCTTGAGCTATTTTTTTCTCTACAGTGACTTAATTTTGGTTTCATACAGATGTATCCTGTACCAAAGTCTTAATTCAATAAGTTCTTTGCTACTGGGTAATAAGACAATCTGGCAATGTAGGTGTTTGGCTGATGAGGGCGCTGTCTTGCTCCTCTACTCATTGTTGCAAGGGAACTCCGACTTTAAGGAGTATGTATTGGTGCGAACTGATATGGATACTATGGTATGATTCATAAACTCCACTCAATGTGTCTGTTTCATCTTTTGTTCCATTATCCTCAAAAGTAGAAATCTATTCCTCAGTTTTGCTAATCCTGGACTGTTTTATTTGTTGAGGTAAAGTCCTTGTGGTTTCATATGAATGGTCGATGGTTTTAAAATATATATTTGATGGACAGTTGATGCCCATTCTGGAAACGCTGTATAACGCTTCGAGGAGAACATCATCCAATCAAATATACATGATGCTTATTGTACTTCTCATACTTAGTCAGGATTCATCTTTCAATTCAAGCATTCACAAGATGGTACGTGCCGTTTCCAATTGTAGGATTGAAATGAATTTTCTGAATTTCAATATTTTTCCTGGTTACGTTTCATTTGAATAGATACTGCCTAGCGTTCCATGGTACAAGGAGCATCTCCTTCATCAGACGTCTCTTGGTTCCTTAATGGTCATTATTCTCATAAGAACAGTGCAGCACAACCTTTCAAAACTTCGGGTATGGATTTAGATTTGTATCGTAGCAATGAAGATGTGTTTCAGATGTATTCTTCTTAGTTTGGCCGTTTGGGTAGGTGCAGCTTTAAAAGATTGATGTCAAGTTAAATTCTTAGCCAAATATCAAAGTTTTCTGACGACAGAAAAGATACCGGAAACTGAAACTTATTTGGAGGTGTATTAGACATTGGGCACTTAAGATATAAATCCCTTTCGGTTTAGGCTTGGGCGTTATTTGGGAAAATAGGATTGTGGTCTATATAGAGTAGAATGAACTTTTGTGACAAATTTTGTTTCTTCGGATGTTACAGGATGTGTATCTGCAGACTACTTGCCTTGCTACCTTGGCTAACATGGCACCTCATGCCCACCATTTAAGTGCATATGCCTCACAGAGGCTTGTCAGCCTTTTCTACATGCTTTCTCGAAAGTATGCAATTAGTTTCTCGTCTGTTTATGACTTTGCATATTTTCTGTCTGCTTATGTATAGTATCATGATCATTATGGTTCCTATTTAACTGAACATGAATTGTTTAACACAGGTACAACAAGTTATCGGACTTGACCGGTGATAAGCTGCAAAGTATCAAAATAAGCTTGTCAGGAGAGGATGATGGCGTTTCAGAAGATCTGGTAACGCATAGTTAGATCAAGCATACAATATATTGCAGTTGATCATCGTTAACCTTTGATTTCTGGTTTGTATTTTTACATGTATTTTGCCAACTTGCAGGCAGCGGAGTTGCAGATCTTTACTGATTTCTTGAGACTTGTCCTAGATATATTAAATGCAATTTTGACGTACGCATTGCCAAGAAATCCTGAGGTATCACATTGTCATCTTTTCTTGGCAGCATGAATCACATAATTGTTTTCTGGTTTTGCTGCTCTGAATCAGTCTGTGAATTTCTGGTTTATGCAGATTGTCTATGCAATTATGCATCGGCAAGAAGTGTTCCAACCTTTCAAGAATCATCCGCGTTTCCATGAGTTAGTCGAAAATATTTACACAGTACGCTCCATCACATTTCCATAGGCTTTTAATTTCTTATAAATTTCAGAAAGAAGACAGAGTATCTGATTGATTTATCTGTTTCTCACCTGCCTGACTAATTATCATTTTCTATTTAGGTCTTAGACTTTTTCAATAGCCGCATGGACTCTCAAAGATCGGATCGAGAATGGTCAGTGCAGAAAGTTCTTCAATTCATCATCAACAATTGCCGGTCTTGGCGAGGCGAAGGCATGAAGGTAAAAACAACCTCTTACACTTAAATCTATCACTGATAAATTTTGGTTTTCGCTATAATTCGTAGAGCTGATATCTTTTCTTTCATTATTCTCCGTTATTACCGCAGATGTTTACTCAACTTCACTTCTCATATGAACAAGAGAGCCACCCAGAAGAGTTCTTTATACCATACGTTTGGCAACTAGCTTTTTCCCGATGGTAACAGGCTTTCACTCTTTCCTCTCTCTCCCTACTTTTTCATCACCATGTAACAAAGAACACCGATCTCATTCCTCTTTCACCGTCCTTTTTGTTCGCAGTGGATTCAGGTTTAATCCGGACGCCATCAACTTATTCCCAGTGCCACACCAAGTTGAAGTAAGTACCTGATTCCATCCAACAAATGCTAACCCAGACAAACTAAACATTCGTTTAATGAAACGTGACCTATCTATATTTTGACATGACCTCTGCTTGGATATCCATGCGAATTTGAATCATCATCATCTGCTAAAAAGGCATTAAATTTGAATGCGTTTGGTAGGACTGGTAACATAGGATCGTTCCTTTGGATTGGTACTTAACGGAATTATCTACAGAAACAGATAGAAGATGGAAGAGGAGAAGAAGTGGAAGGGAAAGAGAAGGTGCAAGCGTTGGGCGAGCAGAGAATCGTTTTCGATCCTTAGTATTTTTCGATATAGGGTGGTGGCGTATGTATATATTGATTTATACGGTTTAGGGTTCAAATAAGATATTACTAAAAAGACGTAATTATTCGACGTAATTATTCTCCAAATTTTATTTTATCTTAACATAGTCAATAGATCTTCAATCCATTGATAGGTACTCTCTCTCTCTCTCTCTTGTGTAATATAACAAATGGACTTTCTGTGAACCTCAACGTTAATGCCCGTAACATATAATATCTATATCTATATAGGGTTACATAAACTATTAAATTCCATAATCTTGGATAAGTTTCTCTGCTTTAGCAACACAAATACGCTCTTTACGTAAAGGGAAAGTTTCTCTAACTTGTCCCTATACTTGATTACCATATATTAGTAATTTTAACTATAATTAGGTTATTTTTAAAAAAATCAACAACATTTAAAAACAGAACTACTGTGACTACATTTTTAAGATTCCTATTTAAATAGAGACTTCATATAAGGATTTAGTATTTACAAATCATTAATTTGTTTCATAACTTGGAAAAATATAGTAAAAAAATTAAAACTACAAATTTCGTATCGACAGCTAAAATTATACAACAACTAAATCAATAACCCACTTAATACCATAAATATACTGAAAAGCCTCCTTCTATCGAAATAACTGAAATAATCAGTTTCGATTTAATATTACTTTATCTCATCTTTTTCAAAAATACAGAAACTTACCATTTTCCAAATGTTCCTTTTTCACCCTTGCCTTAATCGCGTGAATAGATTCATAATACTGTCGGTATTAAAATACATTTGGATTTTACAATTTTCAGATACGTTGTATATCTCTCATACGTCTTGTCGAGAACCTAGGGTTTCTCTCTCTCTCTCTCCCCTTCGATGATCTGCAGCGCCTCCCTCTCTCCATCCCTCTATCCTTCTGGGCTCGATTCCTCTTCTCGGGATTCCCTTATGTTCAATTAAACTTTGATTCTCGCGCTCACCTCACGGATCTCCCTCTTTCTCTGAGCTTTCGCGAGTTTAACCTTATTTTTCACTTTCTAGCTTTGAAGTTCTCCGATTCGGGTTTCCCAATTGCTGCGACGAGATTCAATGGAAGTCTCTGGTTCGTGCGGTACTTCAACGGAAGCTATTAAACGCGGTGAAACGGAAGCGAAGAACAAAGAGCCTGCTAATTTAATCGAGGATGCGGACATTGATGGGGGTCACGAAAGTGATTCTACCATTAGTAGCGTTATAAGTTTAGAGGATGACTCGGTGGTTGATGTTTCCGGTCAAAATCTGGAGTTTTCTCTTCTGGAAGATGATTCTGTGAAGGGTCTTTACTTCTTTAGAAACGTTTTCAATTTGATTCCGAAATCGATTGGAGGGCTTGGGAGGTTGAGGAAGCTGAAGTTTTTCAGTAACGAGATCGACCTGTTTCCGCCGGAGTTAGGGAATTTGGTGGATTTGGAGTACCTTCAGGTGAAGATATCGTCACCAGGTTTTGGCGACGGCATGTCGTGGGACAAGCTTAAGGGTTTGAAGGAGCTCGAGCTTACTAAAGTCCCGAAACGATCTTCGGCTTTGACCCTCTTGAGCGAGATTTCTGGTCTCAAGTGCTTGACAAGGCTCTCTGTTTGTCACTTCTCCATCAGGTAAAAGCTACGCCTTTTATGTTTTATTGCTTCAGTTCCAGCTTCTTAATGCTTCATCTCCTGGGCTTCTCAGCTTGCTTTGCTACATAGCATTGATAACAAAAACAGATGGTGGCTTTTGACAGTTTCGGTTGTGGATCCGTGTAGAATTTCCAGGAAACGTAAGTTAGAAAACTATTGATCGTGATACGTTTTGTTGCTGCTTAATGCGGTGTATTTAACATGCCTATAGGTGGTTGTTTTGCTTTCTTACTTTTGATGTTCAATTGGATATCTAAATTGTTACGACGGTTTTTGTTTGATATGTGAAATTGGTTGGATTTTGAATTGGGTTTAGGGTTTTCATTCCTACACTGTGCTTCAAATTATATTGGACTGTATTTAACTATGTCTCCTCACTTGTTGCAGATATCTTCCCGCGGAGATTGGATGTCTTAAGAGTCTGGAGTATCTGGATCTCTCCTTTAACAAGATCAAGAGTTTGCCTAACGAAATAAGTTATCTGAGCTCATTAATGTTCTTGAAGATTGCTCACAACAGGCTGGTGGAGCTACCGCCGGTTTTAGCTTTATTACAAAACTTAGAAAGCCTGGACGTATCAAACAACCGATTGACAACTCTGGATCCTCTCGATCTTAGCTTGATGCCTAGACTTCAAATTTTAAATTTACAGGTACTTGTCTTTCATATTTTGCTCAACATTGCTGTAATATTTGGATATGTACTCTCGGCGCTGGGAAAAACACTTGACGTTCTATAGGAGTTCATGGATTCTTTAATCTGACAGTGATTCTTGGATTTTCTGTTTACTTCAAGTACAATAAGCTCCCAAGCTACTGCTGTATTCCCGCATGGATTCAATGTAATTTGGGTGGAAACTATGAAGAGATGGGAGTTGATACTTGTAGCAGCTCTATGGTTGAAATGGATGTATATGAAACCCCGTTTGAGAACAATGCCATAAGTTTTCCTCATAAAGGTGAGAGTTTTATGTATCTTTTCTTTGCATCTGTACTGTGTATGCCTAGTAAAACTGAATGGTGTATTCTCTGTTTCTCTTTTGCACGTGGATGCAGGCTCCCACCGTAACCCATTAAATATGTCAGCTGGGGTCTCTTCCATCAGTAGATGCTTCTCAGCTCGAAAATCAAGTAAGAGGTGGAAGCGGAGACAGCATTACTTCCAGCAAAGGGCAAGGCAAGAGCGCTTGAACAACAGCAGAAAATGGAGAGGTGAAGCGCCTCCGGTAGCATTAAGTCTGAAGATGCACATAGTGGAAGAAACTGGGAAACAGGACATGAATGTTCTGCAGAACACTGACAAAGGTTTAGTTGATAGCATCTACTTGGATGAAAATGATAAACTGTTAGAAGAGGCTGAAATAGGAGATTCTGTCATTACTTCTGAAGAGCAAGAGAGGAGTTTGAAAGCTGAATTTGTTTCTGAAAATTCTCGATGTGTGGAAGCCCAATCAACGTGTGAAAGAGATAATGAGTGTTGTGAGGTCAAGGCGTCTTCTCCCTCTTTAGGAGGTAGAGCTGGTACTGCAGACTATAACTCTTCTTCAGAGAGAAAGAAACCAAATCACAAGTCGAAGAGATCCCGTGATAAGTATCTAGATAACCCAAAAGGTTCCAAGTGTCATAGGCCATCTACCGATATTGCTAATCTATCGCAAAAGTACAGCAGCAACTCATTTTGCAGCACAGAAGATTCTCTTCCGGACGGATTTTTTGATGCTGGACGTGATAGGCCCTTTATGCCTCTTAGTAGGTATGAGGAAATTTTGCCTCTTGATTCACGGGAAGTCATACTCTTGGACAGGTAATTATTGTCACTTGTAGTTAGATCGACTGGAACAATCATTTATATCTAACCAGGGGCTAAAGCTCACTTTGCCTATTTTTTGTTATGTTTTTAGGGCAAAGGATGAAGTATTGGATGCAATCACTCTCTCTGCTCGATCCTTGGTAGCTAGATTGAGGAAATTGAGCTGTTTAACTACAGATGTAGATCAAGTTTCCATTGACAACTTGCAGGTTGCATCATTTCTTGCCCTTTTTGTGTCGGATCACTTTGGGGGAAGTGACAGAACTGCTATTGTTGAGAGAACCCGGAAGGCAGTGTCGGGTACAAACTACCAAAAACCCTTTATTTGCACCTGTTTGACCGGGAATCAAGATGACTTGGCTGCTCTCAACAAACAGGCTTCGGCGACGGCTCAAGATGTCATTTTGTCTGATGTGTGTGAAAAATCCTTGCGTTCTATTAAGTCCAAGCGGAACTCGATAGTGGTTCCTCTAGGTAAACTGCAATTTGGCATCTGTAGGCACAGGGCCTTGCTCATGAAGGTACTCAAATTAATCTAATGTTTTAGGATATCTGAACTCTTTGGTTTCTCTTTAGCGAGTTGCTCATTCTTTTGGGTATTTTGTTTTTAGTACCTTTGTGATCGTATGGAACCTCCGGTGCCTTGTGAGCTCGTTAGAGGTTATCTAGATTTCATGCCACATGCCTGGAACAGTGTTCCTGTAAAGCAAGGTTCCTCATTGGTTCGTATGGTGGTTGATGCTTGCCGTCCTCATGATATCAGGGAAGATACAGATCAAGAATATTTCTGCCGGTATAACATTTTCCGACTCTCTTGTTACCAATTTGGTCATTTGCCGGTATATTATTTATCACTGTCTGCTAGATACTCTACCCGTAGGTCTTTCTCCTTTGATGCATAACGTAAAGATCTTTTCTTCTCATTGTCAATGATGTGATGTTCTCATGTTTAGAGATAGGGTACCGAATGTGGAGTTGTATACAAACAAAGACATAGCCAACTGCGCTTAATTCTCTCTATAATTCAGTTACTTCTGTTTTCTGTATACGACAATTCTTTTGGACAGTTACTTTGGTTCTGTTGGTTTAAAGATACAATACAGTTTTAACTGAATGACCAATCTCTATGTTGTATATTCTGATTGCTACAGGTACATTCCCCTTAATCGGCTCAGTGAATCCATTCGCACGAGAGCAAAATTGGACCCAGGATGTTCTTTTTCTTCTCTGTCAACGGGCAAAGGAGTAGAAAGAGCTAATAGTAGTCTTATCCGATGCAAGCTTGGCTCCACTGAAGCAGCTGTCAAGGTTTGTTTTTACCTTTGTAGTCTTTCTCCACTTCAGATTTGAGTAAACTTGCTGAATAGTTTCATATTCCTTTCCTCAGATGCGTACATTAGAGGTTTCTGGAGCTTCCGTAGATGACATTAGGACTTTTGAGTATACTTGCTTAGGAGAAGTGCGGATTTTAGGAGCCTTGAAACATGACTGTATCGTGGAGTTATATGGACATGAAATATCTTCCAAGTGGATAACCTCGGAAAATGGAAACGAACATCGACGCATATTGCAATCTTCTATTCTGATGGAACACATAGAAGGAGGATCTCTAAAGGTAGCATTCTTTTTTTTTCTTCTCAATCTATATTTAAAACTCTGTAACATCAATGAAAATCTTCTTCATGGTTGTATCTCGACAGGGTCACATTCAGAAGCTTTCTGAAGCTGGTAAGCACCATGTACCCATGGATCTGGCCTTGTCTATTGCAAGAGATATCTCAGGGGCTTTAGCGGAGGTGCACTCGAAGGATATAATTCACCGTGACGTAAAAAGCGAAAACGTTTTGATCGATCTGGAAAATCAAAGAGCAAACGGAGAACCTATTGTGAAGCTTTGTGACTTCGATAGAGCTGTTCCGCTTAGGTCTCACTTGCACGGTTGCTGTATTGCCCATTTGGGAATACCTCCTCCTAATATCTGTGTCGGCACGCCACGATGGATGTCCCCTGAAGTTTTCAGATCAATGCACGAGCAAAACTTTTACGGACTTGTACGTTTCTCCAAAATTCTTTTGTTCATCAACGTTTCTCTTTTCTCAGTCTTCCCGGTTATGAGTTTGCTAGTCTTTTCGCAGGAAGTGGATATCTGGTCATTCGGGTGCCTAATCTTCGAGCTATTGACACTACAAATTCCGTATTTCGATTCATCCGAGCTTCAGATTCATGAATCTCTACAGGTTTGTCTCACTTTTATTATGAGAGAGAGAGAGAGAGAGAGAGAGATCTTCTTTTACACTTCATGATCTTTGACAAGTTTATTCTCCTTTACTTTTAACCAGAAGGGCAAAAGGCCAAAACTACCCGAGGAGTTAGAGACACTGATCTCTGAAACAGAGGAAGCCGAATCAGCCAATAAACTCCGTGAAGAGTATGACCTAACCGAATCTGACTTAGACACAATGAGATTTCTTATCGACGTGTTTCACCGGTGCACGGAGGAGTCTCCTTTAGACCGTCTAAACGCTGGAGACCTCCATGAAATGATTCTTTCACGGACAAAGAGTAAATCTCCTACAGGTACTTCCACTTCTTCACAAAGCTCAACCCTTTGAAGCTTGAAAGAGAGAGAAGATATAAGATTGGCCTTAGTCTTTATAAGTTAACGATTCATTAGGCTTTATTTAAGAGAGAAAGATTTGGTCAGTCTCGTAAGATTAGATTTATGGCCAACGGTTACGGTCTAAAGCTTGGTAAGCTTATGGGAATCACAGAACAATAGGTCGTGAAATTATTTCTTGTAACTTGTTTGTTTCTTCATATTGTAACCTTCAGTGTCATTTGATTTGTATCATTTGATTTGTAGACACCATTGTATCATCCTTTTTTCAAGTTTTTAATTTAAACAAAGAGCATATGAACCAAACATATTTCACAATATTGTGACAAATTTTTAATTGTCGTTTCTTTGCAAGATAATTGCAATGTGTATTAGTGTACGATATATGACCTCAGCTTTTAATATTTTGCTTTGAATCTCTCTTATCTTTGTAACCCCTTAATAAATCAAGTTAGACGTGTGATAAAAATATATATATATATATATATATATATGTGATGTGAATCATACATATTACATAAAAACAAAAAAAAGTTCGGAAAAATTAAAACTGTCGAGATTCCGACGAAGATGCCACTAGAGAAATCCTTGGAACCGGAACCGGAAACTCATGAATCTCATCGATCCATGGATTAGTCTTGTCCTTGGAGGGATCAATGCTCCTCAAAGCTCTCCAAACCGCACTATTACACTTAAAACCGGATCCAAAAGCAATCTGCCAAGTCCTATCTCCTCTCTTAATCCTCCCTTTAGCTTCACTATACGCAAGCTCATACCAAAGCGAGCTACTCGAAGTATTCCCAAACCTGTTCAATGTCATCCTCGAAGGCTCCATATGCCACTCGGAAAGATCCAAATTCTTCTCAATCTCATCGAGCACTGCTCTGCCTCCCGCGTGGATGCAGAAGTGCTCGAATGCTAGCTTGAAATCCGGAATATAAGGTTTGATTTTCTTGGCTTTAAACACTTTTCGCGCCACGAGTGTTGCGAAAAAGAGAAGCTGTTCAGACATTGGTAGGACGAGCGGTCCGAGAGTTGTAATGTTCGTCTTGAGAGCTTCTCCGGCGATAGCCATTAGGTTTTTGGAGAGCGAGACACCGATTTTGTTGTTGTCGTTGTTGTCTTCGCGTTGGTAAACGCAGTTAAAGGCGTTGTCGTCTGATCCTTTGTGTGTACGGACTGTGTGAATGAGTTGATATTTGGAGCGGCGGCGGTCGGAGGAGCGGTTAGAGAGGAGAACGGCGGCGCCTCCCATTCGGAAGATGCAGTTTGAGAGAAGCATTGATCGGTCGTTGCCTAAGTACCAGTTTAGGGTTATGTTCTCTGTGCTCACTACTAGTGCATATGAATTTGGTTGGACCTGCATGAAATTTAATTACAACTCAAAAATTAGGATTCATGAATCTTAACGCATGTAGATTTCCATATCTATGTATAATAATAGTATAAGTATAACTAATATATGTACTGTATATGTATTATGTGAATGTGTATATTTTTGGATTTTTGCTCTGATTGGTATAATAAGTTTTTTTTTTACTTTTGACAATTTTGCTATTTTTCAGTGTTATAAAAGTAAATATACTGAACACATGCATGGCACCACACGTGAGACCTTACGTGTGTTGATTGATCTATGAAACTTCTACTCCTACAAAACTTGTTGTTTTTGGTGATATTGTTCAACAAACCTTTCCTCGATTAAACATAACTAAGACACGTCACCTATCAATTTTGTATTTTACCTTAAATGTTTACAAAACACTAAATTATTTTATCTTACATTACATTGATCTTTCATATCATTGTCATGATCATCTTTTTTTTCTATCTTGTCATCTCATGCATGTTTAGTTCTTCTAAATGTATGACAATTTTAATGATTGAAGAAAAAAGTGTGCATATATATATATACATATATATAATTGTTTTCTAAGGAATGATTAGCCAATAAAACTAAGTCATATATGATTTAGTCTTATTAATAACTTAATTTTTTTTTATTTCTACTAAATTTTAAAATATTACAAAAAAATAATATAATGAATCACAATGAAATTTAAAAAAAAACTTTTATACATGACTTCACTAATATCAACTAAATTTGTACAAAATTTTGGCGGAAACCAAGTAACGAAATTATTAAAACCTTTTATGTAATTATTGTATTAAAACAACGTTTTTTATTAAAAAAAAAGACTATTTATTTAAGAATCGTCCATTTATATAAAACGGAAGATTATCTAGTATATTTACTATGGAAATTATATATATATATTCGGACAAGATCTACCAACTATGCCCATGCAACCGTGACAAATATACCACACTTTGGATTGACCGTAGCATATATGTACTCTAGTGTTTGTAAGTATACACACACATAGATCGTATACTAAATCAAAATGTACCCTCCCTGTTTATTAAGAAACAAAAAAAAATGTAATACTTGATATTAAGATAGTTTTTCAATCTTCACAACCACCACCTATCTAAAGACAAAAAAAGAGCCTGGCACAAACTTCATAAAAGTACACGTGCTCATAAACGAAGCTAGAGTTTTTACCATTTTTTCAGTAACCAAAAAATTTTATATAGATAATGACATGACGTGAAGAAAACTAGAAAAGTCCCAACCTCCCCACCCAAATAGAAATAAATTTTTTCTTTGTCACGAGATTCTTATTTCTTATAAAATTTTCCTATTGAAAGCGAATCTTGGAAAATAGTACTAAAAAAAAAAACGGGTTGTAAAATTTGTAGTTGATGGACTGAAATTAATTACCTGAAGAAGCTGTTTAGCGAGATCAATGGAGATAAGCCCAGCACTACAACCCATTCCACCAAGATTATAGCTCAAAATGTTTCCTCTAAGTTTATATTTATTCACGATCATAGCCGATAGTGAAGGCGTCGGATTAAACAAGCTACAGTTCACCACAAGTATCCCAATATCCTTAGGCTTCACTCCGGTTTTCTCAAGCACTGCATCTATAGCTCCAAACATAACCGTCTCGGCTTCTTTCCTCGCTTCGGACATACAAGGATTCGGTGGGACGCGTAAGAGAGCTTCAGGGAAGTAAGTCTTTTGTCCAAGACCGGAACGTTCGAGGATCTTTTGTTGGAAAGCGAGGTTGTCTTGTGTGAAGATACCTACACGTTGAGATCGGTCCATGAATGTTTCTCGTGTGCATATAAGAGAAGGATCGGGTTTGTAACAAGCGAAATCGAGGAGGAAGATTTTGCGAGGACGGGTTGTGAAGTAGAGGGTGGTTAAAAAGATAAGAAGAGCGGCGAAGAGAGTGGAAGAGAGGAAGTGGAAATTGAGGAGGTGGTTGAATAAGAGAGTGAGTTCGGAGAGGTTGAAGGAGGAGGAGGTCGCGACGAGAAGGGCGGGGAGGAGGAGGAGGATGTAGACGGCGTTAGAGATTAGGTAATGGTAACCGAGTTTAACGTATTTGAGGCGTACCGATAAGAGGAAATTTGGGAGTTTTGTGTTTGTTACATGAATGGTGGAAATTGATGAATTATTGTTCATCTCATCATTTTGAATGTGATTCTCATCCATGGTATGTCTTTTGGTGTTAAAATGTAATCAGAAGTAACGAGACAAAAAGAAAGAAAAACAAAGAAGAGGTGAGATTTAGTGTTTACAATTAATGTAGAGAAAGAGATAACTTATGGCCTAAAAAGTTGGAGAACTATTGAGAATTTATAGGCAAAGTTTTTAGGCAATTTTATAATTGTAGTCATGGTACGTAGTCCCTGTGGTTATTGTTGTGTGCAGGTGAGCGAACTATATATGCGTTGATTCGGTTTTTACCGAAACCGATCAAACATGTTTTTTATACTATTTGACGGTTAAATTAACCCATCGGACCACAAATCTAAACCGGATCAGATTTGCATCCTGATTATTCAGTTTTGGTCGGATTGGAAGTTTTTCGTATTTGTTATGTGAAATTTATTAGGCGGTTATATATATATTTTGAAGATTAATCGAATTTTTCAAATTTCACAATGTAATGTTGTAACACGTATAGATAGGTTTCAAACGGGTTATGTATTCTTCTTCCATCACTCCAATTAGGTTATGATTTTTACTCGGAATATAATATTTTTTGTATTCTCCCAACTGTGTAAGGAATTACGAGAAATAAATTTCATACGTATTATTGTATCCTCCAATTTACAGGGAGGAGGGAATTAATTTAATATAAAACCAATAAGTTGAGATGCATTGATGTATCTAAAATCATTTTAAATATTTAATGAAATTATATAAAAGAGAATAGGGATAATTTGTAGGAGAAGGATACAACTAACTCCAACAAATGTTTAAGGCGATTTAATGGAACTGAAATACTATATGCCAAACGAACCGGGGGAGGGTGTAATTTACCGATACACCCTTCGGTTGACTTATTATTTTCTACTTTGCCACTGCTTCCCTGTTTTGGGAACAAGATGGCATTCTGGGTCCACTTTTGATAACGTGGCGTGGCATGATACGTGGAGCTTGCGGACCAAAAGATGTTGTAGAATTAACTATGGATATAGAACTTCTTTTTAAACGTATTTGTATA
Organism: Kernera saxatilis; assembly: GCA_900406395.1. Taxonomy (NCBI): domain Eukaryota; kingdom Viridiplantae; phylum Streptophyta; class Magnoliopsida; order Brassicales; family Brassicaceae; genus Kernera; species Kernera saxatilis. The sequence goes on along the minus strand of OVAY01000304.1, from coordinate 43,832 downwards.
TTATAATTATGTATGCTATTTTTTTTTTGAAAAAAATTATAATTATGTATGCTTCTACGTGAAATTAAGAGAGTTGTTGAACTACAAGAAATGGGTGGATTGTATTGTTTCTACGTTTAACTACTGTATTGGTGAGTATTCACACGTGTGACATTTCTAACTTCTTATTCTAGTTGCAAATTTATCTATATAACTACATCAGGATTTATCCAAAAAAAGATTTACGCTTTAGTCATTCATATTAAAACATATAAAATTTCTTTGACCTCAAAGTTACATGTTAATATATACCAAATAGCTTGTTTTTCTTCTTCTTCTGATTTCTAATTTTTGTCCTATACCTTCACTGGCATATTTTTCAAATCTATAAATTTTCTACATCGAAATATTCAAATAATTCAATACTAATATACACATACAAAAAATGAAATTATTAAACATTATCGATGCAATGAAAAAAAAAAAATCAAATCAATAACAAACCTAAATATCTATTTTAAAAATATCAGATTTACCTTTATATCTGTAGTTATATTCATACATGCTTGCAAACAAACCAGTTAAATATCAATAACATCACACAGATAAAAGAAAAATATTTAGCAAAAAAAAAAAAACAAAGGCGTTAAAGATAAAGGTAATGAAATAAAACCGTGAAGCTTTAACAAAAAAAAAAATTGATAAAACCATGAAACTCCTTTCAATTGAAAGAACATTGAAGCCAATCATTTTTTATGCGACACATCATTATCATCATTAACACCGCCAACATTATTGTGTATGTAACTTGATTGCGATGTTCATTTTTTTTCTTTTTTTTTTTATTGTAAGCGATTGCAAACCGATGAAGAAAATTTAAAAAACTCTCTAATATATTAATTAAAAATTGATAGAGCCACTTTTTTCTTTTTATGGTAAATGAACATTAACATAGATTACTTCTAGACGAAAACCCATTATCCATACATCTTTCTATCAAGATTAAGAGTATAAGACCAATCATTTTTCGGAAGATAGAAGACATCATACCATTAAATCAAAACCCACTTAACTACATCCTAATTCTTAAAACTAATGATGAGAATTTGGAGGGAAAAAGAATACTGTAATCATTACGATTCAATTTTTTCCGACCTTTGCCGGTTGTGGCGATGACGGTTGGTAGTTAGGTAACTGGGAGCGGCGAATCATTTAGAATTAATGTTATGGAGATAATTGTAATTATTTAAACTTATGGGACCAAATAAATAAATTATGTAAATTTAGGGATGACAACCTGCAATTTTAAAAATTCGCGCGTGTGAAATGCGAAAAAGACGCGTTGGCATTAAGTTCCAGATCAAGTCTTCCATTCGCCTTTCGGTTCACACCGGTTTAAGTTCGAATTTCGAAGACAACGGATATAAAAATTCATTCCGGTTTAAAAAGTATATGTAGCACAAAATGATTTGTTTGTTTTCTCGTTTAGATGCAGATTGGTATCGATAAAAATAAAATTCAGAACAAGGAACAATCATACTTTTGGTCAATTCGAGTTTTTCAATTTGTTTTTTTTTGTCCCCGTATAGTCTTTCAATCTAGTAGCGTAGACATAATTATTTCTAAAAAAAGCGAGAAATCATGCTTTCTTAAATTTGATTACTGTTTTAGAGGGATTTGAAATGTTAGTCCTATACAGGCCTTCACACTTCGAATATTTTAGATAATAAAACAAATTATTTTACTCGTAGTTTTCCACCTATTCTCTAAATTATAGTTTGTCCACACATCCTATAAATTAGAGTTTGTGTAAATCAGATTCGGCTTAAAGCTCCGAATGGTGACGTACAGAACAATTACGGGAAAAATGTGGTGCGGTTTTAATAGTAACAAAAATATATAGATATATAGATAAAACTGAATATATTTTTATTACTGTTGGAACCGCACCGTACTGTGCGGTTCCGTCACCATTCACAACTTTATATATACTATAACTATAAGATATTGTTGTGAATTGCGTGTAGAAGATTTGTGGAAAGATTGTATGGTAAGTCACCCAAAACCGAGAATACTAACTGCAAATAAAAAAAAATACTAAAAATAGATGCGAAGAACTTCTAACCAAACGGAGCTATGTGGGGCAAGTAATAATTCGTGGAAGAAACTCTAAAGAAGTTACTTTTGGGGTTTTTTTCGGTTCATTCAGCTTTTGTATAGTTGAACTTTAATTTGATATTATTTTGGTTTGGTTTTGGTTTAGTTCGATTAAAATGTCTAAAAAACTAGTTAATACTTTTTTTTTAGTTTAATTTCGGGTGATCCAATCAACATCGAACTGAAATTTTTTTTTTAATTATTTTCTCATATCCAAACGGCTTAAACATTCCGATTAATTTAAAAAATGGAGCAGGTCGATAGAAAAATCGTAGCAATACTTTTAAAGAATGAGTCACACAAATATGATACAATATGAACGATTTATGAATATAGTTTTATCATTATTTTATTTGTTTGTTTTCCGTCATTATTGCTTGGCTATATTGTATATTATTTTCGATTATTATATTGTAGCTTATATAGAAGAATTGTTTAGCACCAATCAAAGCGCAGCATTTAATTATAACGTAAACTCTTCAACATTCAACTACTCTGCCATGAGTTGAGTAACATCTACAAGTTAGGCTTAAAATCTTGAATATGGTTACTAGTTAGGTAGTATCATTTATTGATGATTCACATTGACACTAAATTTGGAACATTTACAATTTTGATGGTGCAAATGTGACAACACTCTGATTTTGATAACACTTGGATTTATGTATTGGTTATTTCAAACATTTGTGTATATATTTATGTGTACAAGTCAATATATTTATGTTCCCATTTACGTACTTTTTATATATATTGTGTTATACCGTAAAGGCAAACGCGAAGCAAACACAATTTTACATATCTAAAAAAAAAATAACCAATTGAAATGTGATTTATATCCATTTCTCTATGCTTAGATTACTGATTTATGCTTTGACCAAAAAAGAAAAGATTACTTATTCTGAACAAAAACACAATCCTAAACTCTAAAGATGGTTTGGGTTTGAAATCCAGTCGAAACTATATGACCGAAATCCACTCGAAACCGAGTTTATTGTACCCAAATTAACCAAAATGAATCTACTCGAACCGAAATCAAACCAGAAACTAAACTAAACCAAACCAAGCAAAAGTTTCACTAGTATTAAATATAAAAAATATTTGATTTTAGTTTAATAAAATAGTAATTAAAAAAAAAAAAGAATTGAACAGCTCGAGTTCGTGACTTTGCTAGTGACAAGGTTTGATCAACAATTCGGCGATGGCGCACGGCGGATATGCCAAGCGGAGGTTTGCGGAGCGGAAGACGACGGCAGGACCGAGTCGGAGATCGAAAGGATTACGCGTGGAGAAGAAACCGAAGAATTCTTCTCTCAAGAATCAAATTCGTTCCATAGGCCGCATGATTCGTAAAGTAACCGCTCTTCTTCTCTTCTTGCGAATTTAGGGTTTATGGTCGCCTTCTCTGATAGCTTCCAGCCTTGTCGATGGACTCTATTTATCTGGTCAAAGTCGGTTTCGGTGCTTGTTAAATCTTTTGAGGAATTTGTTTCTGATGTTAGATTAAGAGATAGGATTATGGCCGATTATCCGGCTTATTACATTATGGAAGATGAGATTATGATTTGATTTGGAGAAGTAACATGTCATAGATTATTATTTATGAAAGGGGCAGAGAAGAATTTTAATGTATGGATATCTACAATACAATTTCCTCTAGGATCTTCCTCCTGAAGTAAGAGAGGCTCTAGAAAAGAAGTTGGATGATCTGAAGAAGCAGCAAGACATCCATACCCGTCTTGCTGTTGAACGTAAAATCTTCCTAAGAAACAGAAAGATCAGATTCTTTGGTGAGAGCGTTACCTTGATGCATTGGCTTATTTGAGTTGTTGTCCTCCTGAATAATTTGGCTTCATTGTTTGGACCTGAAAAATAACTACGACTTTCTTTGAGTAGAGCGGAGAAAGATTGAAAGGAGAATAAGACGTCTCGAGAAGGTACAAAGGAACACATCTTATGGTCATGTGCAAGATGCAGATGTAGGTGGGCTACTCAATAAACTCAAAGAAGACCTTGAATATGTTAGGGTAAGCATCTTATACAGGCTGATCCAGTTTTTTATCTGCTTTTTCTACCATCCTTCTGCTTCTGAACCCATTTTTGTGTGTTAGTCTTAAGAACAGACAAGGTCTTTCTCTGTGGTTACGATGAAAACCTTGGGTGTCCTCTGGATAAAGGGGGTGTCTTTTTCCCCGGTTTCTTCATAGAAATTTCTCGTTCTATGCTAAATTTTCTAGTTGTGCAATGCAGTTCTTCCCCAAAAATGAGAAGTATGTATCACTATTTAGTGGAGGAGATGATTTGGAAGTAGCTGAGCGGAGAAGTAAATTGCGGAAGCAAATCAAAGCTAATATAATAGTTGCTGCGGCCAGTGGGAAAGAGTTGGAAGGTATTGATGATATGTGGAGATGCTTATTAGGTTCATTTTCAACTCTCTGTATTAAAATGTGGCAGTGTGCTTCTTTTTTTTTGTCGTTGTGTGCATTTTGCCCTTTTGTGTGCTATTGAAGTATTGCTGATTATGTTGACAGTGTTGATCATTTGAGTTTTGTTTGTGGAAAAACAGAGACAGGGAGTGAAGATGATGGGCTTTTGGACCTTAGTGATGACGACTTCTTTGTCAACGGAAGTTCAAGTGATGAAGCAGATGCAGATGATGAATGGACTGATAAAAGCACAAAGTACGCCTTGTAAATGTGGAATAGTTTCTTTAACCTCAATACTTCTAAGTGTAGTTTATCGACTATATATTAGTGCATAACATGGGAGACGAAGCAAAGTCAACGAGGCTAGTAGTGTATTCACCTCTGAATTCCATTAAGCCATCATTCCTGTGACAAGAAGTCGATTCTTGACTCCTTTCTATTGGCTTAACTTGACTGTAACATTTCTGACTTTTGTCTGCGTTTTTCTATCCCAGGGAGCCGGCTTCTAGTCCTTCTGGCAGAACAACATCGGGCATGTCAAGTGATGAAAGAAATCAGGTAAGAATACGATGCGAAAGTTACCCACAATTTTGTTGGTTACAAAACCGCTCTGGTTTTTCAAATCTGAAAGTTACTATTTTTTTGTTTTTTTCCGTAAAAGCCAAACACTACTAGGGTTTATATGCCACCACCTATGTCAAGGTTTGCATCAGCATCTCGGAAGTATTCATCTGTCAAGAGGAATGGAATAGCTTCCTCCAGCACCACTTCACATAGAAGAAGCCATTCTTCACATGCTGCCACAAATTTCCATACCAGTCAGAGTAGCAACTTGAGTTCTGATTCTGATGCTCACAAACCCAAGAGGAAGAGAAGGCCTAAGAAGAAGAAGCAACAGGTGAGTTTCTCTTTACTCTTTCCTTCAGTTCTGTTCTGTGCTTTGTGGAAAATTTAATTGGTACTTGCATCAATCGTGCGCTATCTTTCTCTCATCTCATTGTCGATGAAGACACAGATTCTATGTTAGACCCAATTTAGTGAAATGCATGTCTTTGACAGCAGCAAATATAAAATTGCTCTGTGAAAATGGAAACTGTCATGTATCCAAAGTAGACCAGCCGCTTGAATCGAGTTGTTGCATCTGAAATTATCTTAAAAAATATGCATTCTATTTGTCATGCTAATTATTAATTCTTCTATTTGCTGTTCCAGGCGTGAAAGGGCTTCTCTCCCACCATTTCTCAGAGAACGCGAAGAAGCTTCTACTGGATTCTCGCTCCATTCTATTATGGAATATAATGGGTATATAGATGTTTTTGATATGGCAACCAACGCAAAGAGATAGGTTATTATTGTTTTTGGCTAATGAGATGAACCCTAATCCATGGGCAAAATGTTAATCTCCATTAAGATAAGCTTTTCTATTCTTTAGCTAACTTTTCTTTGTTTAGGTTGGCTTTGATCGAATCGAATCAATTGATGGGACTAATCTAATCCAGATAATCAACAATCTGATCTCAGATCTTGAGAACCAAAACAGAAAATTGGATTGCTTAAAAATCTTATCTGATCAATGTCAGATTGCTACAAACATTAGAAGAACTCTTCAATCTTAAACACACATTTTTTCAATGTACAGTAATACATAACCAAAGACTAAGGACAACCTTTTGCCCTGTTTCTGAAACAAAAAGTAATTAGGTTCCAGTTTCATATGCTTAAGACCATTAAGCATCTCTGCATTCGAATTTTACCGATGAGGTAAAAAAAGGCTATGACTTGAATTCAATCCGATCAACATAGATCTTGCCCGAGAACTCGACAACCCGAGCAAGACAGAGATTTCTCTTGACCAAGAGAAACTCTGTGTTCCTTAGGTTCTTGTGTAGAGGTTAGGTACCCTGAAGTTTTGTCTCATACAACACAGCCTAAACCTTTGGCTTCTGATCCTTTCATGATCCTTAGTCTCTTGCAAGTGCATACAAACATCCTGCACCAACAAACAAAGCCCATAAGAACACTTACAAATTGTTGCTTTTGTTTCTGTGATATTGTATTGACAGATATATGAAAGAAGACTTACTCCCATGGAACATCTCCAATAAGCATCCAATCACCATCTTTGTCTTCATAAGTGGGCACAAAGTCTGAACCTTTATATCCTTCTCTCTCGAAATACTCTCCCACAGAGAATTTGAACATCATTTCTAAAGCTTTAAGCAATTCTGAGTATCCTTTGTAACAACTCAAATCTATTTTCCTCAAGTATGGTGCACCATCCATACTTACTTTCACATAGATTCCTTGACCTTCATGATCAGATTCATTCTTCTTTGTCTGAATGTTGTTCTTCCTGTAAGATCTAACTGGTGGCCAACCAACAATCTGAGCCCTGCAAAAGGAAACACTGTCAATAAACTGAAGTTTTTTTCATCTTCAAATCAGATTCAGAGAACTTGTGTGTTTAACTTACTTTCGAGGAGGGGATGCTTCAGTTTTCCTCGTTGATGATTCAATCTCATTCTCAGTATCACTTGGTAATGCTCTCTTATTACAGCAAGAAACTCTCTCTCTTTCTTCACATACATTGTCTGTTCCTGGTAATCCCAGCCTCAGCTCCGTTGCCCTGAGGTTAACAAACTCATCCATTTTCACAGTTTTTCAAAACAAAATTCTCTATAACCCTCTTCTGTGTTTTCTTCAAGAGTTTCAAGAGTTGCAGGAGAAAAAAGGAAAGCTTTTGGTTCTTTTTCTTGGAGAGAGGATAGACAAGTTGTCAAGTTGATGATGATGAAGATGAGAGGCTTCGAGGAAGCTGAGTGTTTTATAGAAGTTAAGGAGAATAAAGATAGATTGATGGAAGAAACTGTTTTCTTGAATCAAGGACAAAGGAAAAAAGCTAAGCTTGTCGGTAGCAGTAACAACAACTTTGAGGCAAAAGTGTGTCCCATCTTCTTGGGGACATTTGTGGGACACACTTTCTCTTTCTCCCATCTGTCAAATACCAACAAAAAAATATAAATATAAATATATATATATATATTTTTTTTTTTTTCTTTTGATAGGTCCAGATCAAATATTTGAATCCTCACCACATGTGGTCTGCCATATGCATATGTCACCTCTCTTTCTCTCAAAGCCAAGAATTTATCAGATATGCTCTTCTTCTTTACTTCTGGTGATAGATCATCCTAGTTACTCTACATCTAGATTAGTTTTTCTTTCTGCGTTGTGGGTAGTTCAGATTTGCTGAGTTTGTTCCATTGACTTTGAGATCAAAGGTCTTAACCTTTTTTTGAATTTCTCATCTTCAAAAACAAATACTTTAGGTCTTCAAGAGCCAACAAAAAAGCCAACGAGACGAAAAAAAACTCTCTTTGTTCTTTACTGGGTTTTGCTAAAGCCCACAACTTTTGTCTCTCAGTCTCTAAACCATCAACGATCATGATCACCACACACGTATATATGAATCTGAAACAGTCACGACAAGACATCTTCCTTTAGGTTTTACTAGCTCAAGGCTTAGTTTGTCAGTAACATCATAAATGGGGTCTTGTAGTTTTGGTTTGGAACCCGAGAGATCTTCAACAGATCTAGATTCTCTCTGCCTTTGTTCATATTACAGCGTGTCATTGATTGGCTGTATTGTATACTTATATGGAGCTCCTATTCTAGATGTTACGCCTTTGACAGAACCTAGTCGAATTGAACCGGATCTAAGTTTTGGTCCGATTTGGGATTTTTCATAACCGAGGTTTTGCATGCATGATTTCCGTCCTAACCGGTCCTATATATGGGTTAATAACTTATCTTAAACCTAAGTAGATTCCAGTCCATAAAAAGTTTTACTATCATATTATATTTTTATATTAACAAAATAATATAATTGAAGTTAGTTACTAAATGAAAAGGAAATGAAAAAGAGTTTAGTTTTACATCAACTGTGTACGTAAAAATCATTTAAAAAAATTGGGTTTTTAAATAAGAAATAGAAAGTTGAAAATGTATAACTAAATTGAATGATAATTTCGAAATTTACTTCTAACGAAAAATATTATAGATGGTAAATAATATTTATAATATACTTTAAAGTTGAATTTTATTGAGTTTTAAGTACATCTGATATCAAGTAGTGAAAATGATATACATGTAGTCCGTAACTTCAAAATATTATTGAAAACACTTTCACATAAAATGAAAAATTCAAAGAATCAAAATACAAAATAAATTCTTAAAAATTAGTAACGACTGCCAGCTAATAAACATCTCGCATTAATTTCGGTACGGTGAGCAACATTCTCTTCTTGGTACAGTCATAAATTACATGATTCGTTTTCTTGACACGGACAAGCTCATAAATCTAAATTGAATCACTTGTAAAAAAAACTTAAGGAAAATAGATTTCTTTTGAACTATAAGTTCACGTAAAATATTATTTGGAATTTTTTTTCTTAAAAAAAAAAAAAATACATCTAACTATATATAGTATACGCCTATGTGGCTATGTCCGATCTAACTGATATTTATTACAAAGACAGCTTCAAAACCTAATTAGTTATTATAGCCAAAGATGTGAAGATATAATGTTAATACGTGGTTAATTGTATTTGCCGACAGGATAATCGAGACCACATGTCACTCAAATATTTGCTTGTCCTACACAACAGCAGAAGATCGCCAACCATCATCACGACCATACACGTGTAACCAATCATAGAAGGCCACTAATGAAGATGCGGGTCCCATCTAAACACGGAATCGCCGGTGATGCCTTTCGGCCACTAATCACACTTTTAAAATCTAAACCGGAACTTAAAGTTGGTTCTAACTTATCCAACAAAACTAGACTGTATCCTAAATTTTTGATGAAATAAATTTTCCAATACATAAAATTGGATTGGTTGGTGCAAGGTTTAAAATATTGTCTTATTAAGTTAGTTTTAAATTAATTGATAAAAAAGTTATATTTCGTTAGTAATAATGCAATCCGACATTTAACACTATTTTTTTGCAATTGGATAATCTTTCAAGAGTAATTAAATGGGCTGGGCCGACGCAAATTGGACTTTTATTTTGTTTTGACGGCGTTCTGGACCACTTCTTTTATTTTATTTTTTTGTCAAACGGACCACTTCAATCTTCGCACTATACTCTAACCACCTATTTTTTCCATTTTCTTAACTACAAAGCCAACTTTAAAATTTTTTATCGGCATATAATATTTTATTTTACTCAAATTGGGTTCGAAACCAACCTCGGGTTTCCTCATTAATTTGAGGGATCTGTTTTTTCTAGTTGAATAAGGAAAATTTCAAGTAGTCAATCGACTCTCGCTCTATATATTAAAAAACTAAATTTATATCATTTGTTTAGACCATGTTAAAATTATAGAAACTGGAAACTGAAGTTGATGATATAGGACTCTGTTTATATATGAACCTATTATGATAATATCTAGACTTAGACTTGAATTTCGTTACAGAAAGATGTAACCAAACTAAAAGTTTTGAAAACCGGAACAGAATGAATTAAACTACTGTGATAATTTTGATAAGAAAGAAAATAAAAAAATAGCATTAGCGAAAAAATTCGTCTCAATTAGCATTTAGCCAATTCAAAAACAAATTAATAAATTTCGCAAATGTTTGAAAACTTGTCAAAAGATAATATTTTTCCACAATTAGTAAACACAAGGTGAATTTTTGTATGCATTGTACATAACAAAACACTGAGTTTTATAACATTTTATATGTGCGTGAACATGTGTGTTTGTTTTCATGATAATATATATCTTCAAAGATTAATGGCCAGAATATTTTATGAAAATTGTTAAAATATTTCCCTGTTAATCTTTGGAATTATTTGGACAAAGAGAATATCTTTACCGGTCAAATGTAATCAATAAAGCGATCCACCAAATCTCTTATATGCTAATCTCATCCCAATATTTACCTAACTTATGGATTCTGCAAATCGTCGTTGATCTCACCGTTAAAGTTTTCGGGATCACCCAAATATCAGATGTTTATAGATCCCAATATATTTGAATACCATTTTACGATGATTCTACAGGAGTATTTATTTGAAAGATAATTATTATTTTGTTTATATAGATGTGAACATGTATATATAATAATCTGTGGACCGTCACAAAAAATCTGTGGACCATCACAAAAACCGCGAGGATAACGAATAAGCAAATTTTGCAACTGGGTTTAAATTAATCTGTTAATTAACTACTTTTAGGAATTAAGTACAAAAAATAGACATTCCAATCAATGGTACTGTGGTTAGCCCCCACCACGAGGCTATATTGTTAAGAGTTATGCCAACATATAGAATATATACCATGAGCGTATAGAGGCATATTTACTTTTGTAATATAAAGTTAAAAAAAAAAACTATTTTGATATAAAAAAAAAGAGTTAAAAAAAGCTATTTATTTAAACATAACAAGAGAGCAGAGACTAATTAGATGTGTAAGAATCATTAGAAGTTTGAACAATAACTTATGCATGTATACCATTATCTACATATATTAAGGTCAATTTCATTATCTAAATATATTGTGGGTTGACCATGGCATATAATTTAGTGGTTTGTTATTTGTATTAATGTTATCATTTCTATCATCGCTTGGATTGAACTATTGGGCTTCAGTTTTTTGTTTAACGTTTATTGTTTTTATTTACATGCTATTATTTTCTGTTTATAAATACAAGAAATAAGTGTTTTTTCAAATACTTCTTAAAATTGTAAACTCAAACGAAAACAGGAAATAGTTAAGTTCTTTTTGCCAACATATCAGGTTTATGATTATAATTGCAAAAGATGTTTGATTAAAAAAGAAATGTTGTGTTTTCTCTAAATGCAAACATAATGATTAACTAGTGAAAAAAAAAAAAAGCAAAGGCGCATATCTTAATTGGATCTTTAACATTTTGTTTAGTAATGGTTAGTCATTAATTGAACTAATAACTCGAATGTGTGGTTGGAACTTGGAACAAAAAAAAAACTAAATTTTTGTTTGTTTGTTTGTTTGTTAAAAGACTAGTAACTCGAATTGCTTTTGTGTTTACACTTTTTGAAGAGCCTATCGGCCCGTTTTTATGGAACCTCTGTATAAAACTTAAACAGCACAAATGGCAGAGCTGCCTGCCTTTCCTTTCTCTAGACTCGTTTTTGTAAAAGCGTCGTGACAAATTAAAAACATGTCATCTTTAAGAAAGAAATAAATAAATAGTATTCAATTGACATAAATAAAAGGAATATCTATAACAGACGACTACAAAATACTTTTAAAAATATTTCGTCAGAACGGAAAAGATGCAAGCCTCCAAACTCATCAGAGAAATAAATAATGCAAAAATGATAGCGGAAATGATTGCTACAACATATGCTAAGATCTCTTTCTTTTTATATATATTTAAGAAAATAAGAGAAAAAATGAACCATTTTTGTGGTGTATAACCAGGTACAATATATCTATGTTGCAAAGCTCTAAGCAAAACATAAATGTACATTAGCTAGTTTTTTTTTTTTTGTCTCCATACATAAGCTAGTTTTGGAGAACTAAGTTTTTTGGTCAAACAAGAGAACTAGTTTTAAATTTTGAATATTTTAGTGTTATATATGTACATAAGCTATATTTTAATCCAGTATACTGTATTCGATACCCACGTTTTGAATCATGGTTTTGAGAGATATACCAATTTGCATGAAAAATATGTATACATCATATGAGTTTTGATTATTGTAAACCCTTATATGCATAAGAGTAAATGAAATGACTAAATAAATAATTGCTTGTGTGTGGACTGTAGAGCAAGTGTTGACGTAAAGTTATTTGTTTGAGTCTCACAAGAGTTGTGGCTTTCACACAAAATCACAATATACAGTTTAGTCATTGTAAACTTATTATTTTGGTTTTGTCGTTTTAATTGCATGCATGCATGTCATTTGGCTGCACTCTTTAAATGTGAGAAGTATATCCAACAACTAATTTAAATGAAAAAACTTAAAAAAAAAGATGGAAAAAATAAATCAAAATTAATGATATTTCTGTGGTAGAATGTTGGGAGTTGTGGCCTTGTTATGGACCATATGAATGTACACCTGGTCCTCACACATTCTTATCTTGCAAGTTTAATATGCAGCACATATATACCTTTGAAAATAAGTCATTAATTTCGACATGATGCATATAACATACAAACTTAATACAAACTTAGATAATATATATATATTATCTAAATATTTTTTTGTCAACTATATTATGTAAATTAATATTAATACAAAAAATATGCTATAGATATAAATAAAATAAAAAGAGTTAATTTAAATTACACATCAAAGGTGGTCTTCATCTTTAAAAAAGTGGTCTCCGTATTCATATATTCTAGTGATTATTGATATATAGATTTGGTTGCATTGGTTCAATCTCATTAAAGATTCGCATACAATCCATTTATGTGTGCGGGCGAATTTTTTATTTTTTGTAGCCATGTACGTTGGGTCGAGAATTGATATTATTCACTGGTTTACTATTATCATGTGAATTCCATAGTGATCAGTATATATTGATCAGATAAAGTAGATACACATGCATTAATAAACACGACAAATGATGTGACATATAAGACAACGTGACCCAAAATTCGTTCGAAAAATTTGGGGTTTGTTGATTTGAAAACTCATGAGAGTTTTTGGGATAGAAACAAAAGGAGAGAAAGGGGTTAAAGAGAGGGATGTAGACAGATCAAGGAACAGAAGTAGGGTTTAAGATGTTTTTGCCTCTGAATTTTATTGGATGTAACTTGTCCCTTCATCATATATCTCCATGTTTTTCTTCTTCTCGATAATTTAAATTTTGGTTTTGGAATTTATGGTGATGTTATTGTACTCTCTCCTCTTTTGGATTTTGATGCCACTCATGTCCCCTCTCAATTCCCTTTTTTCTTGTTTATTTTCAAATTTATTGAATACGGTTACGGTTATTACCTATGGTATCAGAAAAATATGCCGTATTCAAAATTTTCGTCTGACTGATTATTTATTATGGGTTATAACCAAAAATGATATATACGAATTTACGTAGATGGCACTAAGTGTCGTAAAAAAAAACAAATAGCACCAATATTCGAACATCAGATTTCAATTAGAGAACAATATATATGCTTTTGATTTTCTATTGTATACATGCATGCATTAGTATATTACTTAGGCATAATATCGGTCATATACTCATATATATGAGGTTAAACTGATATTCTCCTTAAAAAATTGGATACTCTATCGTTAAGAAAATGTATTTTCTTTTGACCAAAAAAAATATACTTTCTATATTTTATATTATTTTCTGAAAAATTGATGTTATAAGTAAATTTTTGACGTAGCAAAAACTTTTAAAATTGGCCAGTATTCCGTTAATTTTATAAATACAAGAAAATTAAGATAAGTCACGATATTATTTCTTTAGTTTGAAAATCTTCAAACAAATCAAATTTTTTTAAACTAGTTGAAACTCTTCTATGACTATCATTAATCTCAAAACAACTCAATGAAACTTTAGACCGAGTTAAACAACCAGTTTTAAAGATAATCCTCTCAATGTTTTTTTTTTTCAAATTACAAACGAGTAATGCAGAGTTTGTATGCGTCTAGATACACATTTCGTTCTATATATATGTGAGTTTTTATAAATAAGTATAAAAAGATGCACTGTATACTTTATTTTGTGTTGGTATGAGAATATTTATATACAAGAGGGCTGCGCTTTTATTGTGGGATGAATAATTGAATCATGTGGATGTGATATGCATAATTGGAAGGTTCCGGCGAAGAATCTTACGGCGAAAATCAAACTAAAACTCTATATAGTTAATCATAACATATATTATATTTGGAAGTCAAAAAAGCATATATAACTATATTAATAATATGTATATCTCTACTGATACACTCTCATGAGATGTCTGCGACCTCGCCACCCAAAAGAATTTCTATTTATAAACTACATTACAATTGGAACTATATTGGCTAAATAGGTGATGTTGGAAGAATAAAGTGGGATTTTCTCCACATACAAATATATAACAGACATAATTTTTTTTAAAAACATTATAACGAGACTTAGTTAAACAAACTAAAGAAAAATGCGGGAAAACATTTATATTGAAGTGAAGAAAATGTTAAAAAGGTTCAGTTTATGACATAATGAAATATTTTCAAACTTATATATAGTTTTATTATCATTTTTGTATTGAAAAAATAGTTTTTATTGGGTATGATATTGAAAAAAATAGTTTCAGTTACTGATATTATAACTTTTTTTTTTTAGAAAGTAACTCTAAAAAGAATAATTAAGAAGGTCCTAATCAAATGCAATGCAATCATATACAACCTACAAAATAAATCCCAAGAAAGATTCAATAACATAATTAAGTAATACTCCGTAGTTTTTAAACAAACAAAAAAAGTAATAGTACTACTGATTAGTGTAAAGTCGAGCAAGATAACTTCATCAAAGGGTTGAGATTCATACACGTGTCAAAAACCCATTTAACCAAAGATCTCTTTAATACGACATACACATGCAGCTACCTCCTACAGAGAGATATAATAGAGATTAGAGACTCATCTCACTTTGTATTATTTGTGTGTTTTTTATAAAAACCATTTTTCCATCTTCCTCATCATCTTCCCAAGAAAAAGAAGAGAGGTTAATAATGATGGGCAGTGTCGAGCTGAATCTAAGGGAGACTGAGCTGTGTCTTGGTCTTCCCGGCGGAGATACCGCGGCTCCGATGACCGGAAACAAGAGAGGGTTCTCGGAGACGGTTGATCTGAAGCTGAATCTGAACAGTGAACCTGAAAGCAAGGAAGAATCTACGACTCATGACGTCGTGGCTTCTGTTTCCAAGGAAAAGAGTTCATGTCCGAAAGATCCAGCCAAGCCTCATGCCAAGTAATTTACCATTTTGCCTTTTTCGATTTATTTTTCCTCTCTTCCCTTATCTTCTTTTTCTTATCCATCTTAAAAGGTTTAAGCTTGATCGACAAAACTTTCCTTCAAGATATTATTTATAGCGGCATCTGTCAATGTTTTCAGCTGAAAAATCTAACTAAACTTTTATTTTTTGGTTAATAAAAATCTAACTAAAATGGATAAAAGGTGGGAGCAAAAAAGGAGAAAAAAATGAAGTCACTTAACTTAATTTTAAAGTTCCATCAAAAAAAGGTTTTATAAACTCAAACCATCTAACTGATACGTTGTCTACGGTTTCTTTTTCTAAGATCCTTCAAACTCCGCAAAAAAAAAGAAGGAAAGAGAGTCTAATTCTATCACCAGTTACTTAAACCATAGTCTCATGCAAATAGGATATATTTGAAAAATCACGTAAAAATTGCTTTAGTGATAGCTAACTATAATTTGTACAACATATCACATACAAAATCTTTTATAACATAACCGTTTTCCATTTTTCTTTATATATAACTTTGTAGGGCCCAAGTTGTGGGATGGCCGCCGGTGAGATCATACCGGAAGAACGTGATGGTTTCATGCCAAAAAACAAGCGGTGGGGCGGAGGCGGCGGCGTTTGTGAAGGTGTCGATGGACGGAGCACCGTACTTGAGGAAAGTCGACTTGAAGATGTATAAAAGCTACGACGAACTCTCTAATGCTTTGTCCAACATGTTCAGCTCTTTTACCATGGGTACGCTTTCTATATATATATATATGATTCCATGCATCTTTATTTTATTAGTCTGAATTTTTATACTTGTTAGTTGTTACTACATCAATGAAAAAAAAAATGATTACCTATTTATAATTTTCAGTCTCAGATAAATTACCGATATCGAGTAGACAATTCTTTCATATGTTTTTTACATGTTGATAATAGTTCGAAAGTACAAAAACTATCTGCTGCAAAATCCATATTCTGTAAGTTGATTTCAGCGAAGAAAAATAATTTATCTGTTTAAAAAAAAATATATATACCATGATAAATGCCAAGTTTAAAGTTAGGATATAAGGTTCTTACCTAGATCCAAACAACTCAACTAAAGGCTATAGACTTGTATAGTTAAATTTGTATGCATTACATATATTAATGTGAAGGTAAAATCAATAATATATATTGTTTGGGAAAAAAATGAAGGAAAACAGGGAGGAGAAGAAGGAATGATAGACTTTATGAATGAGAGAAAATTGGTGGATTTGGTGAATAGTTGGGACTATGTTCCCTCTTATGAAGACAAAGACGGTGATTGGATGCTCGTCGGCGACGTTCCTTGGACGTACGTCTTCTTCTTCCTCATTAACTACGATCTAGTTAGACCTTTATTTATTCATTTTAATTATAACTCCTTTGTTGAAATTTATGATTTATTAGAATGTTCGTTGATACATGCAAGCGTTTACGTCTTATGAAAGGATCTGACGCCATTGGTCTCGGTACGTATTTTCTACAACTGCATTTCTACATTCGCATTGATTCAATTGCTTACTACATCTAATTAAACCGTTTTGTATTTATTAAAAAATTTACACATTATGAGTGAAAACTTAATTACGTCTATATAGTTAGCAAATAGCTTCCAAAGCCTCTCATTTTCTGTCTATATTGACGTCTAAATTCTAATCAACCGCTTAGCCAGTTTAAATTATTATTATTTTTTTTTTTTTGAAAAAAGAGTTTAAATTATTTTTCCATCTAAATATACCGTCGAGGAACATTTTGTGACGGTGGAAGAGAACCTACTGGTTATATATTTAAATGAAAAAAAATCTATACTTTTTAACGGACATATAACCAGTGGAAAATTTTGCTTAATAACTGTAAAATATTTCAGCTCCGAGAGCAATTGAGAAGTGCAAGAGCAGAGCTTGAAGTTGAAGATTAAGTGGTAATGATTATATTGATTAACACATTGATGGGTGTTAATTGTATTTTTTTTTTTACGGTGAAAAACAGTGTTCAATATCTATTTTTTTCTTTTAATGTCTGTGTTTTGATCTGAATTTGGTATGTAGATACAATCTATATATATATATGCTATAATGTGTAATGAACTTAAGTTAAATATGTGAGACATTTGTAATGGAAAATATGTAATAATTGGTTGGCTTTTTTTTCTTTTTTTTTTGACTAAAAATGTGTATTAATGATTAGGGAAATGTGGTTTTCATTCCACCAAATGCAACTTTATTCTCACATTGTTTCTCTTTAATTACAATCTATTAATGGTCAGATATATATATATATATTTTTTTTTTTTTGGTCAGATATTTTATGGGTGCAAAGAACTATTTTTTGGTCGACGGAGTTCAATTTTTGGACAGAAGATCATAATTAACGAGTATTTGACCATAAAATAAAGTTTCCCCAAGTATATATTCGAAGTCGATATAATTAGAATCATAATATACATATACGTGTTATAAAATATCGAATATAATTATAGAAACGCAAAGGATTCACTTTGTTGGTATATTGATTTGTTGGTACTTAAGTGATAATTGGCTTTGGTTTAAGGAAATAAAAATAGAGAAATAGGACCCATAGGGAAGAGAGGGAGCAATGCCATGTGCAGCTTCATGGGTCTCTTCATTTCACTACCTTTGTTTATCATTTCATATCCCATTAAATTAATTAGGAATATTAACTTTTATACCAACTAAATTTAATAGGATTATTTATCATAACTATACACAACAAACTCTTTCTAATCCCGTTAAAGGATAAAAATTATGTAAGTGTAACTTTCAGAAGCAAATGATGTACAGTAAAAATGTCACATGTATGATCGATGTATGGTGAGTTTTCGATTTCAAAAACTTAATAGACCAAAAAAATTTTAAATATGCAAAAAAAAATATAGATATGTATCGCCGACATAATAGATTATAGTACCCATTTGAGATTGATGGTGGTTACTATTCTAATGGAGCTATCATATATCTCTTAACACTTTGATTAGCTCAATTAATTTGATGTTCAACGTTAAAAATGATTAAGAAGGTAATATTCACAAATAGTATAATGGAGATAGATAAATTCAAGAAATCTGAGAATGGAAATATTGATAATTAGGGAAGCACATTGACATGGAGAAGATGTGGAATCCTAAACGAACAAAACAAAGTTTCATGAATGTATCGCTTCAACGTACATGCATGTATATATATAGAAAATATGTCTAAAAATGTATGTATAAACACAAACATTTGTACAATTAGTTATGCTGAAATGTTTTGAATTAAAGTGTTTTAATATTTATATCAACTTCTTGGATCAGGCAGAAGCATGTTCGATGTTTGATGGTGTCAATAATTAATTTGACAAGTTGACGCTCTAGAGGGTTCTTCAGTCTTCACCAAACTAAAATTATTATCGCATGATACATTATTTGAGAACTAGAGAGAAACTTAAACAGTTAAACACTTTATGAAGAAAAAACAAAAAATTTGTGGCTCAAGTATCATTCAGGAGCGATTCTAGAAATTTTTATTTTTACTTCGAAATGCTACTTTTAAAACTAAATTACTAAACTAAACTATTTACGCATTTTATCGAAAGTAAACTACGTATTTACATTTAAGTATGTCATAAGAACCAATGTATTATAATAACAAATATATATACAACTAGTATTATTCTCTCTTTTAATTATTCTCTCATTTAATTATTTTTATTATTTTGCTCGTACTTACCGTAAAAAAAAATCATTTACTTAATGTGTAGTCTGTATCACATATGGCATATATAATATGGTGTGGTTTTTCTTTATAGTTTTAAAAAAATTCTATAGCTTAAAAAATATACATCAGTTAGAACAACACTTTGAAATTGAAGATTGGAACATCGTTTTAACACGTAAGTTCATTAACACCATTGATTCGATTGACTTTAGTATACTTATTAGTTATTATAGTAAAACTGATTGCTACGCTAAATAGGAACCATATACGATATATTGCAAGTGGTTAGCAAAAACAATTCCTATCACTGTTTTCCATTGTCTATTTTTTAGTACTCACCTCTCATTTAATTTCTTCGTCTCTTGCTGCTTTTGCAATATCAGGAAGCCCAAGTAACGATAAGATGGCTCATGAAAGATGATAACGTATCAAGAAGACAAATCGCATAAGTTTGGATAAAAAAGTATTTAGGACATGAGTGTTTGAACTCAATGCAGAAGACTATAGTATGAGACAGTTATGTCTGGTATAAAACAATATTGTCAAGTATGTCTCGTTACAATGACTATAATAGATTGGACATCGTTTTCAAAGAAAAATTGCATTAATATGTATGATATATCTAGTTAATCCTGCTAGATTGTTTTAAAAATACTGAAAACTAAAAGATAAATTGAACATATAGCTTTTTATTGGGCTTTAATATTCTTGTGACTACACCGCCAGAATATTCTTCTGTTTTTTTTTTTGCTCTTCCTTCAGCTTCCAATAATGTTTCTTCATTTAGCTTTCTTGTTCTTGTAATTTGTCTGCTTCTTATTTTTCTTGTGCTCCTAATACTTCTCATTTGTATCTCAATGTACAAAACTGTTAATGAAAAACCAATTATCTTTTATATGTTCTGCAGATAGATCAACAAACCACGTTAGATTACAAAAGAAGAAAGACTAAAAAATAAGAATTTGTAACGGAAAAAAGACACTAATCGGAAGATGAGAAAAACTCAGTTGCAGATTCAATCACAGAAAGAAGAAGAATTTTTACTGAAACAAATAATCATGAGTAAAATTTTTAAGCTTTATGAGACTTCACTAAAATCTCAAAGATTTTCGAAATGCAAAACGCTAACAATTAAAATTCGTTGTTTTTAACAGGAAAAGAAAGCCATGTAGAGAGGAAGAATTGATGAATACCATTCGTTTAGGAAGAGACCAAGTTTCTTGAGCCGCTGTGTTGTCGTGATTGATTGTTCCCCATAACCTCGAAAAAAAAAAAAAGGTATCGTCAAACTTACTAGAATTTGATATGCTTGCCACCAATTTAACAGTGTTCCGTGTGAACCCAGTCTAAAACCAAATGTAATAGCAAAACAGAGCTTATTTAGGGGAACACATAAATGTTGAAATATAATACCTTGAATTGGAGCAAAACAGAACTCATATGTGGAAGCAAATAGACGAAGAGGATAGTTTCTCCTGATTTTTCTAGCTTCTAGAACCAATGGAGATAAAGAGAGAGCGAGAGCGAATATAAATGAAATTGAGATAAGCATAAGTTAAATGGAAGAAGATACGGTTGGAAATCAGAAACCGAAAAAGGGATGAATATGAGAAACAGAAGAAACATATCGATGGAGAAGAAGAGAAAGAGGGAGAGCAAATAGAGAAGAATAGGAGTTGAATGGGAGTTATATAGGAGATGAAACCGTCGTGACATGAATCTTTGAACGTGGTGGTGGTAGTATGAGAAAGTTTAGGAACGTGGTGGTGGTAGGCAGTTACCGAAAATATATAAAGTTTTAAAAATAGAAAATACCTTATTTTATGACTCGACTGGATTCTGGCAACAAAACGGCAATTGAGTCGGTGTCTGATTCAGATCGTTACTCATCCGCCGTATCTTCTTTACCATCATCGGTATCAGAATCAGCTCATACATTCACTCCACCTGATTTACTTTGCCTTCTCCCCTGATATTCCTCTCAAGGAGATCGAAGAAAAAACCATAAAAAAAGGAGATGGAAGAAAGAAAAGTTTCCAAGGAGTAACCATGAACCGTGGTTTTAATTTTGATTTAAATTTATATTTAAATTTCTATGAGATAGCTATTTGTTTTCTTTTTACCACTATCTAATTTTGTGATTGACTCAGATTTTTTTACCACTTTCTCGGCGTTATTTGGTTTTTATTGTTTTTTTTATTTTTAAAATTATGAAACATATGCCATTTGGCATAATATGATTGGCCAAATGACTTGTGCTTTATAAGATAAAAGATATCATTCCATTAAATATTTGTTCGATACAAAAAATGAAGGTATTGAAATTCTCTATAACATTTCAAGAATATTAAATTTAAAGAAAACACATAACGTTGCAAAACATAAATTATAAGATGTAGAAAAATAGTAATTTAAAAAAAAAAATTTTCTTAAGTATTTGTACAGAAAATAGAAAACATGGAGTTCTCTATGATCATAATGGTTACCACAAATTAATAAATCCATATTTCCATTATCAAAATTTTAAGTTATATCTCCTTAATTATTAAGTTAAAAAAATTTCTTATAATTTAAAATGACATTTTAAAATTAATTAAGCCTTAAATATATGGGCCTTGAGGAGCAATATTTGTCATGGATATCCATTTCTGATTCCTCGCCAGCCGTAGAAACTCAAAAGGTCCGGTGAAATCCATCGCCGGAACGATTAATGTATTCTTCGAGCTCTTTCAGCTGCTTCTCTTCTCATCTTCAGATTGGGGAACGCTGAAGAAAATCGAGAGATGTGAGGAGATCGATTGCGTCGACGACGGCGAAGGGTTTCTTCATCGGAATCGCTTCGGCGTTTATTAGCCATTGAGGTTTCTAATTATCGGGACGAGCTTGTGATTTGCCGAGAAAATTTAAGTGGAATGATTCATTCTATGAAACTAGATGATTCAATTGATCTCTTCCGAGTCTCGGCCTCTCCCTTGGATTGTTGATTTCAATAAATTATTATTATTCACGGCCATTGCCAAAACGAAGAAGTATGATGCTGTGATCAATCTCTACCACTACCAGCAGATGGAACTTGATTAATTGTTTTGCGATTGCTCTCTATTCTCTCTTGCGTGATCGTTTCTTGGGAAGATGATGAAACTTGGTCAAGAGCCCGATTTAGTCACGCTGATCAACGGATTCTATGTTTGATTTGATCAAATGGTGGAAAGTGGATTCAAACTCAAACTGTTGTAAACTACAACACATTCATTATGCGCTTGTTATGTTAGCTTAAGTATTATTTCAGGGTAAAAAAAGAAACAATTTTGTCATGTTCGTTAAACAACTCACAAAAAGAAAACATCAACTTTCATTTTCTTTTTCAAGTTATAAAATATACTTTCTTCCAAGTCTTGGAACAATGTTTAAAGAAAACAATCAGAAATTTACAAACAACAAAACCCTAAATCCCCAAATTCGTAATCAATCCCAAGCAACAAATGTTGATCACATTCCACTGTAATCTCCCCGCGCGCCGTCCGTAGAGAGCATCGGTCCATAGGGTGATTCCAGATCGTCCATCACAAGATCTTCCGTTCCTCTTAGCGCGGCGTGTACGATCAAGACCAGAACGCCGAATCCAACGGTGGTGAGAGCTCTCAGCCAAACTCCGGTGCTAACGAGCGACGCGATCGTAAGACCAATGAGAAGAACCGCCACTACGCCGTCGTCGACAGTGAAGCCGAAGATCGTGAGTGGCTCCTCGCGAGCGAAATAGAGGAAGAACCAAGCTAAGCCGACGGCGATGAACGCGAGGATGGCGATCGGGCGTGTGATTAGGGTTAGAGCTAGCAGGACAGAGAGAATGATACAGTAGTTGATGCGGAAATGAGTAAGGTTCTGAGTCACGCGAGTTGTGGCATCGGCGAAGGAGAACGGGAAGCTGAACGCGGAAAGATCGACGAAATCGCCCCACGGACGAGCCCCACCAGTAATCGATTGAGCTGTTTCCTTGATTCCGGAGATAACTTGATTTGCCATTGTCGTTTGTTATCTCCTGGATTTCAGAAACCCTAGAAATTCTCAGGGACGACAATAAGGGAGAGAAGAGTCAAAACTGGGGAAAAGAGAGACTTACAATTGAAAAAGGCTCAAACCCAATTACTGAAAGCCCATTTAGTTTTTTTTGGGTCGTCGAAAGCCCATTTAGTTAAGGCATTTAGTTTTATTCGTACCTGATGTAGAAAAACAAGAGCGTCTGGTTTGTAGTGGCTACGATTTCTATTTTGTTGCCTGACTAAAATAGTATTTATTGATCGTTTTGCTTTAGTTAAATAATTATTTATTTAGATTTCCTTATCAATTCACAAAATTAACTATCCCCTCTTGATAAACAGAACATTACTCGAAAGGTTTCTATCTATAACACGACTATTAGCCAGTACGTTCTAATAAGTTTAAATTCATCCACATTTACCAAATCGAAAAGAATGTACTGACAACAAACACAACAAGTCCAAAAAGATTTGAGATTTGATTTAAGATCCTCTGATAACGCATGAGCTAGAGTTGAGAAAGTATCTAAAGCAGTTTCATCAAAAAGCATCAAAAACAACAAAGATCCACAACATACTTAGAGAGAGCAAAGCAAAGACCATATAAAGATGGAACACATTCTCCGAGTAAATCTCTTCACTTGAGAGGAATGAATCTGGAGGAGTGAGTAGCACCAACACCAGGCCTACCGTGCTTAACTGGCTTGTATGAGATGGAGAACTCAGCCAGGTAGTGACCAATCATCTCGGGCTTGATCTCGACTTGGTTAAAAGTCTTACCATTGTACACTCCAATGATGCTTCCAATCATCTCAGGGACAATGACCATGTTCCTCAGGTGGGTTCTAACTGGCTCTGGCTTCTCACCTTGTGGTGCCTCCCTTTTCTGATTATTTAGAAAAAGTAAGCTTATAATCAGACACTTAGTCGCAACCGAGGAAAATTAATCTGCTAAAGTATAAATGAAAGTGTTGAATGGTTAACTAAAGAGATGTTGGTAATGGCCGAAAATATCCAAGGATATGTAGAATGTAACAATCTTAAGTAGAACTAAAGAGATGTTGGTAATGGCTGATAATATCCAAAGATGTGTAGAATGTAACAATCTTAAGTAGAGAGACTAGGCTATTATTATCTATATAAAAGATAGACAGCTTCAGCAACTCAAAGTCTCGAAGTCACAATAATGTCACAGATTAACAACAATAATCGGAATGAAAGTAACGAGCAAAAGGTTATAAAAACAGAACCTAACACAGCAAGGACTAGCTCCGGATTTTCACAAAGACAGCAAGAGACTTTCACCGAAAATGTTACAAATGAGATTCACTTAGATACGGCAATTAAGATTTAGAAGTAGAGAAATCATCACCAATCATTCAGCCAAGTGAACAGAAAGGAATAAACTGAATATAATCTAACGTTCAAGCCTATCTAACTACAGTTTAACAAAATGACGAGTTTAAAGCAAACTGAATTGATTACCGCTTTACGCAGCTTCTTAATCAGAGCCATTGGCTTCCTCGTCAAACCTCGAGAGAACCTAAACCCAATTTTCAAATAGAAAATAGTGAGAAAAAACAGACAAGCATCCATCACAGAGTCTAGTCTAGGGTTTCAAGGCTTTGTTTACCTTCTGCGAATACGAGAAGAGAAGAGCTTGACAAGATCGTCAGTAGACATGTCAAGAAGAGCATCGAGATCTACTCCTCTGAAGGCAAACTTCTTGAACGTCCTCTTCTTCGGCACTCCAGCCGCAGCAACCTCTGGTTCGACATCCGCCTACAGATTCCGCACTGATAGTTTAGTAAATCACGATGACTCGGAAAACGTAAATAGAGAAGACGATTCAGAGATTGGGACCGAAGAACTCACCATGATTGGATCTCAGCAAAGGATAAAACCCTAAACGGCTAAAGCTTGAGAAATCTGATTGTCTGCGGTTAGGTCTTTGCAAGCGATAAATAGAGAGGGAGGTAAGTGCGGCAACACAAATATATATGGGACACACTTGAGAACCCTAGTGTAAGAATTCTTATTTGTTATTAGGGTCTGTATATTCTCTTTATTTTCATATTTGCCCACACTTTCTTTTTCTGTCATTTATATATACCATTTTTGTGATACAAACGAAATATACGAACCATTAGAAATCCATAAGTTTGATTGGAAAATTGGATAACATGCGATTTAATAGTTTTGATCATGATTTCCACACAACAAGTACGTTTTAATTTTTGGTTTTATTAGTAAGAGATTCATTGATTGTGTAACATTATGAATAAAAATGAAAAATATATCTTCAATAAAATTATTTGAGTAATCATTTTTTATCTGATTTAGATATAGTTGTAACAAGTCCAAGAAAACGTGATAAACCATTTTATATTTTTTATGAACTTATTTAGACTAGTACAAAAATACGACAAAAGACCTGACGAAAACAAATGACCAATACCAAATGATAACAATGTGTAAGGACTAGTTCACAATATCATCAATTTTTCGCTTGGGCCTTTTCGATTTTCGTGATGGCATTGGTAAGTTCCTTCTGGACCTTGGGCCTCGATGGAACTAAAACGACATCGTTCCAAACTGAACCGGGCTTGCTTAATTGGCTCGGATCCGGGTAAAGCTCGTGAATGGATTCTGCATCCGGGTTAAGATTGCTGACCCGTTTCAGACACTCAATCTCCTCTGGATCAACCAGAAGCTTACTCTCTCCGGCTTTCCACGCTATAAGCTGCACCAGCAAGCCAATTAAAAAAGGGCACGTGTCAGTATCCGTAAATAAACGACGTCGTTAATATTGATATTGACTCTTGACTTTTTTACCCTTGGAGGACCACCAACAGCATTTGTGCAATAAAGCCTAGCGTTATCAACGAGCTCACAATACTTTGGGAATGCATTAGCAAAACTCTTGTGTGATTTTAGCTGAGATTTCACTCTCACTGCTCTCTTCACCATTAGAGCTCTCCTGAAAAAATTAGAATAAGATAAGAATCGGTAATATGTTGTCAATAACATATCTTGATAGCTTTCGGATATACCATCCATTTCTACTCATAAACACTAGCTAATATATATCTCTTTGGACACCTAAATTCGATAAAACAAAAATTTACCGTATGCCTCTTACAACCGCGAGATAAGCGTCACAAACCACACCGACGAGCTCGATTCGATAAGGTTTCAAGTTTTGTTGTTTCCCATTTGGTTCCGTTTCTTCTTTTCTCCAATATTCTTCGGTGGTTGTCCCGTCTTCGGAGACCTTGTAACCTACACCCATTCGATATCTCTGTTTGTGAACGTTCCTTGCCATTGTGATCATTTGCTCCACGAATGGCTCCCATGATAATGTTCCATCCATTATCACATCACGTCCTTCGTTCAATGCTGTTACTAGTAAGGACGATGCAGCATCCGTAGATGATTGGTGAACCTACATCATGTTATAAGAAAATAAATTTCACATTTTTGGAATAGAAACTATGTTTTAGTATTTCACAAAATATTTTTGTAAAATGTAAACACAGACGGTCTACTTTCTTGCGTTTGCATTTATATACGCTACTAAACGCAAACGCAGATACAAACAAACAATAGAGAACCTCTAGAACTAAGAGCTTTCAAAATAACGAACGTACCAATTCAGCAGTTTGAAGCATATCGTCATGGTGACCTCTAGAACTTAGAGCTCTATAAATGACATCTGTCTCCTTAAACGCATCCGCTTCTATCACCACCGCGTCGTCCCCGGCCTCCGACCAAAACGGCCTACAAAATATTATTTTTGTGGTCATTTAAATTGAAATCTATATTATTTAAAAAGTCTAGTCTTGGTTGTCAAAAAGAAAACAAATAAAAGGTTTACTCTTGGAGGAGATCTTTGAGGACGGTGCTCTTTCCGGCGCCCATTCCTCCGCCCATAAGGAGGAGGACGGGACTGCGTTTGTTGTGAGCCACCGGAGACATTACCTCCGTACAGTGCGGCTCGCCGCTTCCGCCACTGCTGCCGACGTTGATGGCTTTCATCTCTTCTACTAATGTCGAAAATACCCTTGTCACCTTCAGGTCTTTTGTCACCCTCTCGAACCTTTGTTTCCTACATTATTAACAGCCCACTCTCAGTTGAATTTAAGATTTTGTTGAACTGGTCTACTTAATTAGTTCTACAATGTTTGCTAATTCTTAATGATGATAGTATATTTAATATAAATAAGCTGGAATCATTAGCACAGCAATGAAATTGTATACCTAAAGCTAGAAGCACCGATGATTATGCAATGTACAGTATATATTTAAATATATATGCATTTATCGGTCAATGTATATTTAAATCTATGGAATATGGAACAATCAACCACCTTGTCGCTGCCATCACGAAATCCTTGAGTTTTGGTACTTTCTGCTCCGACTCATCGCTTAAAATCTGTCATTCTTATGAAAAAAAATTAGATCAAAGACATACGAGAATTGTAGGATAATAATTACTATTCATACATTATTGGAGATTGGAGATTCGAGATTGGTAATGGTAATCATATCTAATATAACCTACTCCACCCAGCGGAAAAGTTTAATAGATATATAAATTAAGGCTTTGTGCTTTGAAAAAAAACTAATAATAACGAATTGAAAGATTCAAAATACACCCATACTATACACTTCGATTAGTTGTCACTTGTCAACATCTAATAAATAAATAATCCATATGCTATATTTTCTATCATTTATCTAATCTAAGAATCATGTACCATTTCCATAATATAAATTTATAAAATAAGGCCAAACTTTGTTTGACTAAAAAAAAAAAAAAAGGTCAAAGTTACGGGACCTCAAAGTTACCGTTAAGCAACAATTAAATAGATCGATCAAGTGCAACTTTTGAATGATGTTAATAATTAGGAGCCATTACTATAAATTCTGTTAAAAATTAAGCATGTGTCCGAGAATATAGGTAAATTAGCTATTACGCGAAATTACGCGAAACATATTGATTTTTAATTTTAAAAATGAAATTAATTACCTGAGAGATGAGGTTGGAAGATTGAGTCCAATTGAAAGCAAAATAAGTGAGAATGCATCTTTCAAATTCTTCAAGGAGATGAACATAGAGAGAATCAGCCTCAGCTTCATTCACCAAATACTCATACACATTCTCATCATATCCCTTTGTTTTCATCAAATATGCATTTGCCAATTTGCATAGTTGTGGGCATTCATTTGGATCCTCAAATCCTAGCTGCCTTGCTGCATTTTTAACATATATGTTAAAAAAAAGAAAGAAAAATAATTGCATGTTAAAAAAAAGAAGTACATGTATGCAGTCTATTTAAGTCTCCATCACCATAAGTTTTAGACTTGTATATATTACAAGCTTTGGTAATATCGACAACGTTTTGGCACCAAAGGTTACAAGTTTTTGCAGATAAGCCCTCAGATATTCGGGTATTTGTATATATCCTTCTATTATTACAATGGATATGAGAATTTCGGCGAAAGATCCCAAGAACTATTATATATATTTTTTCGTCTTCCCAATAAATACAATCTATTTTATATTATTATAATATTTTCGTCGATATTGGTTCTTTTTCTTTTTTGTTACTTGAAATTATTAGCAAATTTTGTTTTTGGGTTAAATATTAGCAAAGTTTATTCTTGAAATGTATCACAGATGCAAGTATACGTACCAACATAGTGGGAGAATCTCTCGAGGTTTGATCGTCGACCTGAATCTTTTCTCTCAATCAAAGGGGCGATTTTCTGATCTTTATTCCCCATGGGATCACCTTGATAGGCTTTCCGGCGGCGAAGGAATGATTCTCCGGCGAAAGC
Organism: Kernera saxatilis; assembly: GCA_900406395.1. Classification (NCBI taxonomy): domain Eukaryota; kingdom Viridiplantae; phylum Streptophyta; class Magnoliopsida; order Brassicales; family Brassicaceae; genus Kernera; species Kernera saxatilis. The sequence goes on along the minus strand of OVAY01000304.1, from coordinate 14,685 downwards.
GGCAGCGGCGGCGGCGGCAAGACCACCAAGAGAAGCGAGGAGAAGATGGGTGAGATTAACTGATTTACATCCACCACTAGAGACATCTCTTGTTCCTTCTATATAGCAAACACATCAACAAACCAACAAGAGAGAGAAATTGAAAGAACAGTATTATTTATTATTCAAGTGTTTTGTCTTTGTTTAGTGGTAAACGGAGAGAGAGACAGGACGAGCATTACCTGAAGGTTTAATCATTCTTGGAATTGAAAAGTCAAAATGTGTATTTGGAAAGAAGATTGAGACTGTGAGGGGAAGCACTAACTCAACACACCATTGATTTCTACTTTTGATATTTCTCTTCTCATCTATGCGTCTGACTTTTTTCTTGGGGGATCTCTCTTAATAATCCAGATTGTGGGGGTTTCAATGTTTATTATATAATACGTAGAACTAATATAATTATTATTATATGAAATTTGTATCATGGGTGATGTAGTGCATTTTTTCTATAATATAAAATAATGATTAATGCTATAATAAATGATCATGTCATCTTTCACACATATATGCATAAAATAACAATGCTACTATAATAATAATTATTTTAAATGTTTAGCTTAGTACTTAATTTTAGTGATCAAATGTTTAAGAAATTCAATTTAAATTCGTCTTTCGTAACTATGATTTTGCATAATATGAAGATAAATTATTTATTTTGTAATAAAGAGTTATTATTCTCAAATAATATCAAAATATATAATTAAGTAAAAGAATTGAATGAGAAAAACAAAGTAAACAACAAATTTAAACATGTTTAGCTTGTCTTTGACTTAAAATAATTTCTTTTTAATTAATTATTATATATGCCTAATGTAATTCATCGTTACCTTATTTTACCACTATAGATAGTAACATAAAAATTCGACCAACAAACAAGAAAAGATAGTGACATAAACTAACCAAAAATCTAAATTATCAACCAACATATCTCAACTAATATTCCTATCGACAAAACCGATCCCACCACCAAACCTTTTTCATTTTAATGATTCTATTCTATTACTTTTTCATCCGTGACTTTAATTTTAAACCCAACTCGAGTAACAGGAAAAAAATTAAAAATTAAAAACTCGTGTAACACGTGTATTAGAAATACCTGATACAATTAATATTAGAAATATAATATTCATTGTGTATTGATACAAATCTCACCATAAATTTGATAGATCGTAATTGAAGATAAAAAAAATTCCAAGAACTATAAAGACTATAAAGTGATAGTTAATTACAAATTTACAAGTTTATAACAGAAAGAATGCTTGTCTAGTAGAAACAGAAAAAAAAAAAAAAACAAGAAAAAGGAATGCTAGTCTCGTAATATTTTATTTTTAATAAGATGTGTTGTTTCTATATGTCAACAGTCAAAGGTTAAAATCCAAAACGCTGCTAAAACGTGGTTCACTGGGAAAAAAAACACGTAGTTCACTCGCTAAAAACTAAAAAGTCTTATTGGCCATTGCCTAAAAAATAATGCACACAAATTCTAGAATATTTTTGGTTTTTACCTAAATTAACCCGATTAAAAAAAAAAAGATCGATTCAACTTCGAGCTTTACAAGTAACAAGGAACCGAGGACAGCGTCTAGCTGTGAAACACCTAAAAGATAAAAAATTGTTCATTTTGCAGACATGACCCAACTCAAAACAATTGTACCAACACTTACAAAAGTAGCAATATCTAATGTCTAAAAATTTGGAAACTAAAACACATATCAACTTTGTATCACAAACAAACACTATTAAACTGTCTAAAGATTGGATATACAAAATTTTTTTAAAAAAAATTGATGAAGGAAGTTAAAGAGAGAAGAGGTAAACATATTCAGAAAAGTCATGTAAACTTGTAAACTTATTCAACATACAACTTTTGTAGTATTAGAAAAGAGTATAAAACATAGTTTAATGTAGTACACTATAGTTTTATTAGCATGAAGTATCTGATTCACGCAAACTCAACGAACTAAGAAAAAAGGTTTAGGGCAAGTGTTGTTATTTTTGAGGTGATAAATCTAAAGAATCTTCAAAGCTTACTACGAGGAGCAAGGTACTTAGTATGGCGTCCTTGAGCTATAATCTTACCATTCTTCTTCTTCCTCAGCTCAACACTCACAACTGCAACAGCTTTACCCACACGTAATGTCTTTGATTCAATCTCTATCTCTTCCTGTAACCATCACACCAAACTAGTATATGAATTTCGTTTCTTTCTTTCTCAAATAACAAAAAAAAACAGAGAAGTGGAAATTTACGTCAAGGAAAGCAGCATCAAGGTATGAAACATTGATTTCCACTGAAACTCCTGTCTGTGAGACTCCGGTTGTGTAAATTACAGCTGATCCAATCAAATCCACGAGAGTCGCCGTTGCTCCGCCGTGTAAGAAATTTCCTGCGTTCTTTCCTCAGCCCAAAAAGCCCAATTAGGGATTTCAATTTTCAAAATCGAAATTGGGGGAAAATGCGAAAACTTTAGGGATTATTGTTTACCAGGAGATGAGGAGGGACTTTCATGGAGCAGACGATTCGACCAGGTTCGATGAGATCGACTTTTAGACCTTTGGTTACGAATCGCTCGAGGAATCTGTGTGGTAAATTCGCCATTTTCGATTCCTTTTCCTTGCCGTCTTCATCATTCTCGACCCTTTCTCCTTCAAGATACTGCTTCACCGATTCAAGGTTCATGCTTTCCTTCCAACTTCCAAGGGATAAAGCTTATGAGTTTTTTGATTTGTTGATCAGATCTTGAACAAGGGCTCACGTTTATTGTATTTTACCAACTCACTGAATAATAACTAATCAGGTTAGGCAAAGATTACACAAGATAATAAACAAACAAATTTTATATTATTATTAGACAAGATAAATTAACTATATATATTTAGAATACAGTAGCTGCTAAAACTAATACTAAGAGAATATTGAAAAGTTAATTAAATTAGAACGAAAAAATATATTTATTTATAGGAACGTTGTTCAGGGCAAAAGTTTGTCTATAGAAATGCGAAAACTATATATCTTAAAGAGTAGAAAAGGTAAATTCATTTGAAACGTAGAGGAAGACAAGACCACTCTCTTTACATAAATTGTATTTTTTCTTTTCATTTTTTAATAAAAAAACATTACAAAAGCCCAATTCCTGAAAGAAAAAAACTAGGATCCCTCATCATTTGCTTCATTTCCTCACAAGAGGCGGATGCTAGTGAGGTTTTGTAGACCGGCCTCGTCCCTCAGTGACCATTCGACGGCCTGAAGTCAGTGTAGCCGTTAATCCCAGACGAAAAACTCGGATTCGAAGAGTCCAAACCAAAGTAAGTGTGATGGTAATTAGCTGATGATGTTGCATCTTCCAAGTTATTGTTCCTCATAGCTAGTAATGACAAGTCCATGTTCGCCATTTGCCACTGTGTCGGTATCATACCATCTGCATATGGTCCTCCTGCAGAGACACGTGGCATGTAATGGAATCCTTCTTCTCCAAAACTCCTTGACCTGCCACTAGACAATAACTCACCTGAGATGCCTAAATCAGCACCACCACCATGGTATGAGTATTGGCTGTTGAACAGTTGGGGTTGTGAATTGAATATGCTTCCATTAAACACCATGTTGCCACAGTTTTCGTCTTCCAGCAGATCGTTGATGATATCAAGGTGTGGGAACTCCTCGGTCATCAAGCTTTGTGCTTGCTGCTGAGCAATCTGAATGTCCATGTGGTTCAGAGATCTGTTGCTAGTCACTGCGGGTGTGTAAGGATTGTTCATGCCAACGTTTACAGAATTTGAACTCCTTCCTGTCCACAAGAGCCCATCTTGACTGAAAGGGAAGCTTGACTGATAAGATGATGCCGGTGTTTGTGAGTAAGATGATGATGGCAATGTGGTTGGGACAACTCCATGAGAGCTTGGGTGGTGGTTGAAACTAGATGATGAACCAAGAGAGTTACCGACTATGGCGTGTTTATAGGATTGAGGAATGTAAGTTTGTTGGTTGTGTAGTGAAGAGTCGGGACCTAGACGACCAGCTGAGCTAACCGACCGAGGAAGGGATGTTGTTGGTTGAATCAAGGAGGAGACGATGCTAGGGGCGGGTTGCATCGCAGGGATTATTGGAGCACTAGAAGGCCTTGATATAGTTGTTGTTGCAGGTTGTCTTGGAGCAGAGATCTTTTGCATATCAGCTCTGTGACCAACAGTTTTCGACTGAATATCTGAAGATGGCGGCACTACTTGATTTGATGAAAATAGTCCAGTTGCTGACATTACTTTCCTGCTTGAAACAGCGTCTATGTTTGAAACGCTCTTTCTCTCCGGTTTTGTCTGAGTTAATGGTGAAGGATTCTTGGCAGCAGTTCTGGGAGAAGAAAGTACAGCAGTGCTTTTCTCTTTAGGTCGATCCATGTCAACCGAGTTCACAATGATTTGAGCCACGTTGCGTTCCTGCAAAAGGAATTTGTAATAATTCAATCAGCATCTCACTTCTGATCTTCTAATTTCCAACATTACAAGCGTGAGTGACCAACCTTCCCGACGGGACTACGATTCCGAAAGCTCTCTGGCTCCTGGATGTGGGAGACAACAACCCAATCAGAATCACCAACATTGCTCGACTCGGAAGAATAGTTCTGACTCTTTGGGTCTGTAATTCCAAGTGTTGAAGGTTGATCATCTGTTTCACTCGCTAAACTGCGGCCATCAGATATCACTTTTACTTGTTGGTTCTTTCCTCTGCAAATCACAAGGTGTCTTATCAGAAATCAGAACAGACAAAAGAAGCAAGGGGAGCTGGAAAAAAACTTACTTGTTCGGCGACTTCTGGTTTCGAAAATTCAAGGCATTCCCTTTGTAGGATCCGTTGTTAACCCCCGACCGGATAGAATCATTAGAACAAGTCGAGGAACTATCATCCATAGTGGACTGATTCTTTCTTTCTGCAATTCCATTGGGTGTAGATATGGAAATGTCGCTTCCTCTGCTGCTCCCTCCTGATGGAGGAGGATGAATTTCCAAGGCGTCAGTATCCCAATGAACAGAGCTAGTGTCCCCATCTTCTAAATCAGGTTGAAGAATGTCGGCCGAACCATCCACAGAATCAGATACGTCGGACACATCTCCCAAAGTATCACGCTTTTCAGCTGAGGATTGTGCTTTCTCTGTGACAGAATCCTTTTCTTCCTCATCATGTTGGTTTTCCTCGAGATCCTTCTCATGTGTTGCAAAATTCACCTTCTCTTCCTTCCTTTTGTCCTTCCCTCTATTTTTGTTCCGTTTCTGTTTCGCCTACGAATGTTCAACAACCAAAGAAACTCTCATCAGCATCCAACAAGCTGTATAGGACAAGCAGAAGGAGCAAAATTAGTTTTGGGAACAGCCGAACGTATCACACCTGTTTCTTCTTAGATTTCTTCTCTCTCTCAGCTGCTCCTCTTTTGGCCCTCTGTTCAGTTTCTGCCAACCACGCTTCCTCTTCCTCACGAATTAGTTCTTCCTGCCTTTTTAGCGCAATAGCTTCTTGATATGCAACCTCGATTTTGCTGCTGCAGTTCTCAGAGATATTGAAGTACGATACATAAGCACAGCAAGGAAGAACACAATGGCATACCGTATAGAAACATATTCTGCATTGTTACCTGAAGATATGCGCAAGAACAAATATCTCCACAGTTCGTCTACCTAACTCAGTTAAACGTCTCTCATAACGCTCACTGGCTTCCGTGTTGACCTCTTCTCCATCATTGCCATCCTAGATTTGCATCGAAGAACAAAAACAATTTTTTCAGTACAAGTAACTTTCTAGTGGACAATGCAACAAAGTCCTCTGAAACAGAAAAATAATTAAGACAAAACGACAAAAATGAAAATAAAAAAAAGGAATACAGATACGATAACAGATGATGGAATTTCAGCCAAAAATATATGTATACAACCCATGAACCCAACCTTTGTACGGTTTTGAGGACCTTTCTCTTCTTTTGGAGGCACTGGAGGCAATGGTTCTAGAGCAGCTCTCTCTAGGAGTAATAGCACATCATCAACTAATACGAACATATCTTTGTCCACACTAACAATCGGAGCTGGCAATTCCTTGGCATCTAACAGTCTTGGCCTAGCTTTCTTGTTTTTAATTTGACCTTCAAGAGCCTTCAACCCACTATACAAGGAATCCATCACCAAAGTGGATGTAACTTCTTTCTCTATGAAAAAGTGTTTTACAACTCCTTTTAGAATTACGTCCATTTTCTCTCTAGACATCCGACGCCTAGAGTTTTGGTCCATCCCTAACCAGAAAACACCGAAGCTGCAACCAAGAATGATAATGCATTCCTTTTTAGAGAAAATTGCTAAACTCTGACAGAGAAAGATATCACGAGAAATATAAAAGTAAGGCAACAGTACTATACTAGATTGGTGTAAATCCTGGCCTTCAACAAGTGTGTGAACTAAGAAAAATTTCCCACATCCTCTTTTAGGGATTTTCCATCCCAGCATCTCAAGTTCCTTGGCTATCAAGACTTGTAAATCAGAGATAGTGGAGAGCCACAGCCACCAAATAAAAATTTGAATTTAAAACTAAAGCAAGTTTATATTGGACTCCAAAAGCATGGTGGAAAACAAGATATTCTAACATAGCATGGTTTCCTCAGATGGTAAGACCACAGCTACTTCCGGCTCACTTATCATCACAAAAGCAATGCACTATGATCCATTTCTGGAATCTGGAAGAGTTAAAGGTACAAGTTGCAATGTGAAATACCTCGTCCATCTTGCCTTGTCCTCTATCAGCCTCCCAAGCTTGCCTCTTCTCTCTTCCACAAAACGTCGGCAAATTTGCTCTACATTTGTCAAATACACACTAACTAGCTCTCTCCTATACTTACAATCAAGACAGCGAAAAGGTCGGTCCACCCTCTCCCTGCAAGGACCAGTTATAAAGATATTATCCACAATGTATAAAACAGTGACACCAGAGAAAAGAAAGAATATCTTATCACATGTGTTAAATTGGAGAACATATGAACATGTGGAGCTGTAAGTGAATGGTAGCATGAAAAAAATGACGTCTGGTAATTTTTTACTCCGCTTTACATAGAGTCGGTCTTGCATTACCTGATCACCTGAACTTGAGCGTTAATTGTAAGAGAGTCAGAATCATCTATGAACCCCTCCTGTAACTTAGGTAACTCCATAAACTTTTTCCATCCCCAATCATGCTCTTTCTTCCAAAACCGGTGCAGCGTATCTGCAAGAGCTGAGTTCAGTTGTCTGCATATTTAAACGGGGCAAAGCAGATTAAGACTCAAAAAGTCACCTGAATACTTTGTTTTGTTTGAATCTTTATTCACCACAGCTATAGTAAACTGAGCGAAATGACTCCAGCCTGTCTCCAAGATAATAAAAGAACCAACATGACCAGGTATCCAGAGAGAGGAAGGGGACCATGCAGACTAGTGGACAAAAATACTAACCTGGAAGAAGTTTATCGTAGTTTGCAACACAGAGAAATAAGGAGAGATGATTGCAAACATCACATCCTTGTGGATAAATTAAAATATACCTGACACAAGGAAGATAAAAAATAACAAAAAAGAGCCATAAAAACCAGATCCCAAGTTTTTATAGTGAGACAAATACAGGGATGAGAAAGATAAACATATGCCATTTACCATTTGTAACCGCCAGCTTCAAAAGGACTGCTACGGAGCTCCCTTTTGTTGATTTCTGAAAATTTAGCTATCTTCCATTTATGTTTTCCAAATAATTCAGAGGGTTTAAGGCCTGGGAAAATAATAAATTTTACTTAAACAGCTGAAAACACATAAAAATATAATAAGGCACAAAACTAAACAAAGATGGAGAACGCTATGAAATCCCCCCCCACCTTTCTAGAACTCTTCAACACAAACAGATAAAAATCTCTACCACGTTTTCACCCCAACGATTGCTTTTAGATGCATCCAAAGATTCACAGTGGGAGACTAAACAATACTCGTGAAAAAATGATTGCTGCAAAACACCTACCATAATCATCATCCTCATCGGTGTCCCAGTAAGGGGGCGATGTTGATGGAGTCCCGTTCTCCACTTGACCAGAAGACCGCCACTCTGAGAGTGCTTCTCCTGATTGACTGTGCTGTCCATTAGAACTCTCCTCTACTGATCGTCCCACTCCAGAATCTTCATTAACAGTCTCTGCCATTCCCCAGGAGGAATTTTTCGTAAAAGCTCTCTCTCCTTCAACTACCAAAACTTAACGGTTAGAACAAATAAATTAGATCATGAGTTCTGTAATTCCCACAATCTACATTGAAAACAATACGCCAAGTCATTACTTGACAAGTTCCAAGTCTGAAGAATTAGGCTAGCAGAAAAAGCAATTGATTTGGTCACTGAAATGGACAAAGAACGCAGATATATAGTCTCAAACGATCATCTGCCTCTTAACTCTCGCTCAAACCTATCTTATTCAACGATCTGGATCTCTCAAACTGTATCAATTCAATCACCCAGCAGCCATGGGCAAACGAAAGTCTAAATTCGCAATTCATTTCTCGATTTCCTATGTGAGCCAAACGAATTCATGGCTTAAATCGAAACCCTTAAAACCCACATCAGATAATTGATGGGCAATAAACCCTAAATTCCAAACTTAAAAACTAGATGGTAAAAGAATCAGCCGAAAAATTAGAGGAAGACCAATATTTCATTTCTATCAACTACAATCTCCCCCAATTTCATGAAGACATCGGAAACCTAACAAAACCCAAATGAAATTAACGATCGGAAAATCAAAAACCGCTCTCGGATTATAGAGAAAACAAAGACTGTTATCGGAACCTAAGCCTCGCAAAATCCGAACAACAAGGGAGCGATACTGAAGGGCCTTAACGGTAATCGTGTGGATCGAAGCGAACCTGGGATGGTGGAAGAAAGAGCAAAGAGAAGCTTATTCGTGGAATGGGATAATGGCAGCTCCAAGAGATTCTAGAGAGAGAGAGAACCAAAAAAGACGACGGAAGAAAGAAGGAGAGATAAATAGAGAGGTCGCACGAAACAGCTCAAGGAAAAAAAAAACTAAAACAGAGGAAAAAAACCTTAATTATTTTGATTCGTGTTTTATTTTTCCGCACTATTTCAATCGTGTAATACTGTAGTCGAAATCAAAATTACATTCTCATCTAATTGGATTTCTTTTCTTTTTTTAACTACATTTAAAAATTCCTCACAATTAACAAATTCATCAACAGCCTATTATTAATCTTGTTTCCTACTAAAATCTATGTTATGACATTTTTTATTTCAGAAGAAAGATTAATGGTATGATACCAAAAAAAGATTAATGGTCCGGTCCGATCCGATGGGATTTACCTGTTTTTTTTTTTTGGTATGGATTTACCTGTGTAAAGATAAACTAATCTAAAGGAGTTAGGCTTTGTAAATCTTAATCCGTTGTTTTTAAGTCTAATTAGTTTTCTTGCGTTAAACATTTAACGACACATTTAAACTTTTAATTCTGTTATCCAAAAAGTAACAAGTCTGAAGTCCTTTTGCCTACATGATAACTTTTAATTCTAGTTAATTCTGAGGTTTATACAACCAAATGACACCGTTTGAGTTCCCTCTGATCTGATATTCTTTCTTAACCCCTACCATTTTTACAAATTTTCAGATTCCCCCCTTATCTCTCTTCTGCTCACATTCCCCCCCCCCTTCCTGACGCCAATGATCGTTACTAGTAGACAGTGGAGTTGATGTTTTAAAAGTTTCTCCAGAATATCCACCGCATCGAGACAGTATCGATCGCCGGAGTTGGAACCGGAAAACAACCGAGAGGCTTTTCACCAACCCTAAACCGTCCTCGACAACCTGAATGTTCCCTTGCATAAACTGTCACAAACCAAGACGAGTCATTAACATATTTTACGTGCAATAGCCAAAAAGAGAAGAAACAAAAATGTCGAACCTTTACGATATCTTCGCAGATGTCAAAGCTCAGAATCTCCTCCTCCTCCGGGCTACTACTACTACTCTCTTCGCCTTCTGCAGCTACCTCGAATCCGAATCTAACTTCCACGTATTCTTTGGAATAGCATTGTCGCCAAACCGCTTCTTGGCTATCTTTTCTCTCCACTACTTGTGAGTTTCCGCTTTCCGGTAAAACCCGGAAAGTCATATTCCCTTTGATCTTCCGGTTCATTACACCCCCGAGCATATGCAAGATCACTTGAAATACTTTTCTAGCATCGCCTACGACGTAATCGGGCAATGCTCTATCAACTTGGGTCGAGAAACCAAAGCCGTTCCCCATGCATAAACACCTCGCCAGGCAAGCTGTTTCCTTCACAACAGAACGCAAACTGAAACAATGTGTCTCTGCAGCGCGGATTGTCCCACTGTTTATATCTCCGGCGTTGTTTACAAGCTGTAACAGTAGCTCGCTGCTTCTCCCCATCGCATCGACGATAACCTTTTGGGTCTCGGGTAATTTCCCGTCCTGCATTATCAAAGGAAGCAACCCAAGAATGGACCTCACAGGACGCCTCATCGCATCGCTCATCATCTGCTCAAACGCAGCCTTCGCTTGGTTAGCTCTCAGCGCGTTCTCCCTCGCGACCTGAAGAGCTCGGTTCTGTTCTGCGAGCTTCTCTCTCATGAGCTGAGATTCTTCGAGAATCACGGCGTGAGAGATCGCAACCGCCACTTGATCAGCCACGACCTTAACAATCTCAAGCTCTTGGTAAGTCCAGTTCCGCGACTGCCCCAGCGGAAGCACACAAACCAAGATCGCGTAACACATGTGGATCGCCTCCGGTGTCCCACCTTTGAAGTTACAGACCCGAAGCATCGGAACTCTTATCCCAACCGTAGGACCTGGTTTGCCTCTGCTAGTCACCGAGGCAAGCGCAGAGCCAGGGTTCAACATGTTCACCTCTTCGCTTCTCTTGATCCTCACAACATCAGACTCACTAATCGGTATCGAGAACCCACCATAACCACCACCCACATTCTCATTCTCATCACCATTCCCCGGTCTCAACTCGTGCGTAAGATTCATCTCCGTCTTGATCTCATTCGGGATCCAAACCGCGCAGTTCTTGAGCCCCAAAGTCTTCGATAACTCGACAAGCGTCGTGTAGAGTATGGTGTGTCGGTCAAGAGACGTCCTTATCTTCCTAGTGAGCATACGAACGTGCAAACTCGTCTCGGTCTGCTTCATTATGATCCCAACCTCACGATCAAGCTCTCTCGTCTTCTTACTCAACATAAACTCTCGAACCTTAGCCTTGAGAAGCAACGGTAAGAGAGTGACGAGCGAGATGGCCGTGAGGAAGGAGACGATCCCAGTCAACATCTTGAAGACAGTGACAGCTGTCATGACCCAAGCCCAGTGGGGACCGTAGGTGAAACCAGCGAGCAAATGGGTCATGCCACAGAGAACAATGAAGGCTATGAACTCGCAGACGACCCAATTGTAAGGTGAAGGCACATTGGTGCGGCTAACGAAGTAGACGAGCTCTATTGGGATCGAGAAATAAGCGACTGCGATTAGAAAATCGCCGACTTTCTGCGATTCGAGGATTACCTCGAAGCTGAAGATACTGTTGTCGTCGTCGCAGTTGCATATCGACAAGCCACCGTCGTTGTCGTCGCCAGCGATGGAGCCGATTAAGAAGAAGAACAAAATCCCGTGAACTAACAATGTCTTTAACATCGATTACTCTTCCTGAGACAAATATATAAAAAGGTTAGTTTTTTAATTCGAATTCGAGATTTCAATTCAATATGCATTAGAGGTTGGAATTTTGCCCCCCCCCCCCTTCTTTTACAGAGGAGTTTCAAAGATTGTTCCATTACCTATGAACATGGTGAGGTGAGATTCAAAATTCAAAATTCAAAATTTCTTTGAAGAGAGTAAAGTTAACTGAACCATAATCTTTCTCATCACACCGACCAAATTTATTTGATTTTTTTTTTCACCAACCAAATTTTTTCCCAAATATATAAAATTATGAACAACAACAAGAACAATAAATTAAAATCCATCGCTTCCCCAGAAAATCCTCAGAAGTCCGAAACATTTGTAATCGAGAAAAAGCCAAAACCAGATGAGAAATAGCGATAATTAACAATATTCCATGTCGCATTTCAGAAAGCATTACCTGCGACGCGAGTAGTATTATACAACGATCAGCCAAAATCTCCGGAGAATGTAAATTGTCGAAGAAAAAGCGATCGAAGTCTCGATGATTCTTACCTCTTGTGGGTTTGTTTGATTTGTCTCTCCCTCTATCTCACGAAACTCACCAGAAGAGAGAGAGAGAGAGAGAGAGAGAGAGAGAGAGAGGTGAGAGTAAATGGTGTGAGAGAGTCTGCGAGTAATTTGGTATGGTGAGAGAGAGAGAGGAATTGGGGGGAGACTGAAGAAGGAAATTGGTGGGGCCAACAAACGGTACATGAAGAGAACATAGACGCTTTTCGTTTGGAACACATCACGAGCACGACATCTTGACCTACGTGGACTCTTACCAAAATCAATTTCAATTATCGGATTCTTCTCTCTCTCTTTTTTATTTTAAAAATAGGTAATTAATTACTCTAAAATAAAGAAAAATGACTGTAAACATATCCGAAATCACTTGGTTTGAATGACAAGTGACACCATAAGAAAAATATTTATATTATTTATATATATATATATATATATATATATATTTACCATATTTTAAATAATATTAATTTATGGATAATTATGCTTAAAAATGTTACTTAGTGTTAAAATTTATTCAATTTCTAGTTTTTGGAGTTTCAATTTTTATACTTTACTTTTAGATTTTAATATTGAGTTTAGAGTTTTTTATGTTTTCATTTGTCATAATATTTTATAGAATTTCTATTACAATGATCACATCGGTTTTGTTTTGTAAAGAGGAGTTCGACTTAAAATATTAAAAAATAACATAATGTGGGGTTAGAGTGTCATTATACTAATCATTTATTTATTTTTACATTGTCATGATTATATGATGAAACCTTTGAAACAAAAATGCATTCAACAATGATGACTACTAGACTGTGAAGTATTTAGCCGTTTTTAAAAAAGAAGTATGAAGTCTACTTCTACTCTTCTACTACTTAAGTAAATGGCACAATTTGTGGCTGCATGATTACAAAAGTAATTAGATTATTCGATTGATTTAAGATACTTCATAGATAATTTAACATGCATGGTATTTTTTCTATTTTCGTTCCTAACACGTTATGTTTGCCCGATATCTTGACCTACTTTCTACTTAGACATGAGATCGTTGTTTTTTTTCCTTTCTTAGACATGGTTTAGTTAAACACTCCATCTTTGTTTTTCTGTTCATAACATACCGAATCAATTTTTGTGTGGGCCTAACCCAACTTAATTCTTATCACCAAAAGAGTGTTGAGTGCAAGAGCATCTCATTTGGATCAAAAATCACTAAAATATCATAGTATTAATTTTTCTGGGCATCTTTTTCATTTTTTAATGCTTTTTTTCCTGTGTGTTCAAATCTGATATGTTCAACCACACTAATATTAGAGTTTTTCCGCAACACAAGCAAATCCATATATATATATCTTTTGTGCCCTAATAAAAACTAGCACAAGCAACATATAACTACATAACAATAACGAAAAACGGTTAGTTGAAGTGTTTTTTTAACGGATTCTCTTATAAATATTATTTGTGTCTTATCACCGTTGGAAGAAAGTCGAATAACAAGTCGTATTCGAAACCAAAAATCAAAAGCACCAGTGGTCTAGTGGTAGAATAGTACCCTGCCACGGTACAGACCCGGGTTCGATTCCCGGCTGGTGCATTCTTTTTTATTATAGCCCTTTTTTTAATCCAAGGCAATACTACGTGTCGGGTGACGAACACGTGCTGATTCTCTTCCTTTTCTGTCCATTTCCTCCTCGTTAAGGCAAAACAAATGTCTTGCTTTTTTTGTTTCTTTGAAAAAATGCCAGGTAAGAATGCATGCATCTGCCAATGCCACTTAAGGTAATGCATATGCAATTAAAAAATAAAATAAAAAACAATTGTAACATAATCATTTTTACTTTTTGCAAGAGACCACATAATCTTTAAAAAAATAAGAAAAATCTGTAAGACCACACAAGCTTTGTCTATAAGGGCAAAGCCAGTATAAGAATACTACGTCACTACCAGCAAACTGTCTTTGTCAACTCTAAACAAAATTTGTTTGCGAATTCGTAGAAATTGTCTTCTTCTTTTTTTTCCAAACCGAATTCCCAGAAAAAGCTATGCAATCCAATTTATTATAGTTTAATAGTTGAAAATTTATTACTTATTACTGGATTAGGAGCCAAAGTTTTTTAAAAATTCACAGTCATTTAGCAATCGTGGATGTTGTAAATTATAATAATATATACGACATTTCATATATCCTGAAAATTAATCATATTTCGGTTTAAGATTTTTAGGTTATTATATATAAAAAAAAAACATTCAAGCAGCGGCCCGCTATCAAGACAACGGAGAATTTTATCGTCTGAAGAGTAAAAATTATAGTTACTTCATATATAAATTGAAAAGTCTATATTTATATTTATATATATATATATATATATATATATATATATATATATATACACACAC
>OVAY01000303.1:15435-68903 GCA_900406395.1 Kernera saxatilis | reverse complement strand
AATAGGTGTGCAAAAACCTTAAACATCACTTATTATGAAACAGAGGTAGTAGCTATTAAAATTATCAATGGGCAAAACCCAGTTCTAGCAGCGTTGCAAGAAATGATGCCAATATAGTGGACAAAACATAGTTCTAGCAGCCATGCAAGAAATATTACCTGATGCAATTACAGACTTACAGTTTAAAAAAAAAAAACACTCTTAGAAAGAAATGAATAGTAATATTGTTCATTAAATACGTTTTGATGCAAAAAAAAAAAGAAAGAAAAATGAATAGATTGGAACACGAATTCAGCTTGGAAGCCATAAGACTGAAAGCTAATATTGTCCCTCACACATGAACTTGTCTTTTCTTTTTTAACCAAAACAAAAAATTGTCTTTTCTTATTTATATTTTTATTTTTTACGTTCTTCTCTCCCTTTTAAAAATATTTAAAATTTTATAATATATGGTCGTGAAATATATTTAATAACATCCCGCTCTTTTTGCCTATTTATACAATTATACGGACACAGAAAGTCAAGCATTTGAATCAGTCGAGACAAATCATTTATGTAAAATAATTCACATTTTTGTTTTTTGACTTCGTAAAATTATTCTCATTTTTTGTGCGGTAATTTCTGAAAGCATTTGTAAAAGAAGATAGATTCGAAGCTCTTAAAGTTTTATTAAGATATAAATTAAAACTAAAATTGAAATAGCTCATTAGGAGTTTTATTGTGCAAAGAAAGTAAAAGATGATGAAAACTTAATATAAAAACACCAAAAACAAAATATTCTTAAATTGATTTCATAAGATGGGAATGAGGAGAGTTGTTTTTAGACAACTCTCAAGGTTATTTTACATTGATATTCTTAACACAAATATATATGAATCTATTTGCTAAGAAATCCTAGTTACATGGGCTATTGGATTTCTTATGAGATATAGTATTAGGCTTTTGTGTATGCTCTAATAATTTTTACTTCTTTATTTTTTTTTTAATTTTTTTTGTTAAAGATTACATATTTATTTCGAATTAAATATAAAATGAAAACATGACACGTGTTTTTTCAGTCCATGCCTATTATAAATAAGGCCATCATGTATCCGAAATATTACCATTCAAAACAAAGACATTGATTAGATTTATTTGAAAATAGCTTAAGATCTGAGAAAAAAAATACACTCGAAAGTTTATAACTGTTTATATAAATAATTAAAAATGAAGTCTACCACCGTGATTCTCCTCATGTACCTTCTCCTTGCCGTGCCTTGCTTCGCTATAGGTATGTTTGTTCTTTGTTTTTTTAAACAATCATTAGTTAGGATTATCTGTTTTTTCTTAATTCTTTGAACTTTAAAACATAATTAAGGATCGGAGAATACGGATTCGGAGGTGTACGAGATCGATTACAGGGGACCAGAGACTCATAACTCTAGACCTCCGCCGGAGACTTTGCACGGCAAGCCACCGTATATTCACCATAAAACCTACGCCGCTGGATCCGCCGGCGCTCATGTTGGAGGACAGAGTAAGATGCTCTCCACCTTAATTAATTGCTCGTATATAAATATATTCGTGGCATTTCTGTTCATGACATTCGTTAAATAAAATATATGCTTGTACACTATAATCTTGTTTTTTGTAATTTTGGAAAATGAATTATGATCCAAGAAATTAATTTTTCTTTTTTTGCGTGATGATGACTAAACATATGAAATTGGATGATACTGCAAATTAATTACAAGGTTGAACGCATGCTAATATTTGATATAATTATCATGAAATTTCTGTGTTTTAATTTAAGTCCCTTCTCCGTTTATCAGACTAGAGAGAGATTTTNCTTCTCCGTTTATCAGACTAGAGAGAGATTTTTTCCCAAGGAGAAGAGAGAGACTCAGAAGCTTCAAGTTGAAGAGGAAGTACATGAGAGTGTAATATGAGTAATGATGTGGGTACAGAATTATTTATACATTTAATACATATATATATATATTTTTATCATATGATTCATCGATGTGAGATTGGTACAGTTTGTCACTACTCTTCTCATGTCATGTCCGGTATTTTCTTTCCTCTTTTTCTTCATGTACCGTTCTCTCTATATATATTTTTTCGGTCTGAATCTCTTGAAAGAAAATTCAAATTAATTCCAGGTAATGTATCACCAAATGAATATCAGTGTCATTTTCAGATCTTTGAATCCTTGTCTATTTGATTGGGGCTGATCATGAGGAAAAAATACGAATAAATATGAGAAAACGATATGTAATATATATATACACATATACATATACAAGTATTTTAGTTCTCTTATGTATTAAATGTCTTGGATGTTGGTACTACAAATAGTTTTATAACAGACATCAAAAAGAAAAATCCTCCAATATAGAGAACACTTCTCATTGACGACGTTTTTTGTTGTCTTCTGTATTATTTTAGTTGAAATTAATAAAAGTTGAAATTCACAAGATTGTTAGTATATAAAATTATAATTCAATAGATGTCATGTGATCATCATCGAGTAATCTAAGACACTGGATCCGTGGGGTCTACTTTATCAAAAGTGGACCCACCATTTTAATAACGACCTCAATCATTTCATTTCAAAACTGGACCATGTGTCTTATTTATCACAAGATTCATAACCAAACCGCGTCTCTCATATGAGAGGAAAGTTTAGGAGTATGATTAATTTGTAATGTATAATTATGTTCTTTGATAGGAATCATAGGATTTATTAGATCTATCAATGCTGGGATATTTTTGCAAACACGATATTTGAATGACAGCAAACAAACGTTCTAGAACGCATAAAAATATCCAACGTCTGATATCTAGGCTAATTAATTGACGGCTCTAAATAACTGCTATACTGAACGTTTCGTCCATTAATACAGATTAATTAATTGAAGAAAACATCTTTAACGAAACAACTTACATTCTATGATGATTGAGATTGAGAAGAGCTCTATTTCTTCCTTAAATATGGCCTGCCACAGAAGTGCCTTAAATGCTTGGCCCATTATCTGACTTTATATACTTCACATTTGGGTCGAGCCCAAAAACCCAAATAGCGTCCAAGTTCGGTTAATTTTAATTATAAGTTTATAACAAACTTTTGCAAAACTCCAAACCTAAATTCTCCTTGTTTTTGTTTTCCAATTTGTAAGGCCTTTGAAATATTTTTCTAACCGCATTTTTTGGCCTTTCTAATATGACAATTTTAATATTCAAAAAAAGAGTTTACATGAATTAGTTGACTTGGATTCCCCCAACTATGCAACGCATATATAAATAATCACACACCTGCTTAACTAATGTAAGGACCAATGCTTCACCACTCAAAAAAAGGTTAGTTAAAGTTTTGATTTGATTTATTATTATATGTATTGTATAGTGATTGATGTAAGAAATTAGTAAGATTCCCATTTAGTGGATGTCGACTTTTTTTATGATTACGACCAACCACCATTTTCTAACATTTTGTAATTTATTTAACTATTTGTTTTTCTAGACCTTTGCATGCTTATACTCATGAGTCATGACAAATTACTTGTGCAAGCAACATTTCGAGCTAATTAGCTAATTTGTATGATTTTGTGAAATAATAAAAAACAACATTTTCGTGTGATAATAGTGGTCTATATGATATGATAATTGATAACCAAAGAACTATAGATAGGTTATACTGTTTTGTTCAATGCTCCAAGTCCAACTTCTAGTTATAGATGTAGGGGACCAAACTCAAATTCTTTTCTTGGATAGAAGAAACTCTTATCGAATTCAAAGTAAAGAAAGCGACATTCACCAAACTTACCATCCAAGTTGAAGTAGTAAATAACTAACATATCTCTACTGCTTTTGAAATCCAATTATTTTATATACATTGTACCAACAAAAAGAGAGGAGATTTTATTAAATCGAATAAGAAATATACATTTACAATTTACAAATTAGTATCTTACCGGCTAAAGTTCTTGATTTTTCTTCTTTTCAAATTTACGTACAAAATTGTGCTTCGAATCTATAATTAATTGTAAAATGTGAATAATATTATTAAACCGATCGATCCTTGCCGACAATGAAAATGTCGTGTTCCGACGAGGAACAAGAAGTTGTCGAGATCGGAGCCAACGCTTCGTTACAATCCGATACACTGTCTTGCAATGTAAGCAATAACTCCGACGTGCTAAAGCTCATCGACGACGACGGTTTCGCCGTCGGAACTTCCGGCACATCACCTTCCCCAACCAGAATCTGAACCACGGTTCTCATAGTGGGCCGGGCTACCGGGTCGGGTTGCGAACAAGCAAGGCCCACCATCAAAACTCGATTAATCTCCTCCGCGTTAAACTCTCCGTCGCTTAACCGCTCATCCACCGCCGTCAAAAGCTTCCCTTCTCTATACAAACCCCAAACCCAATCAACCAAACTCGACCCGGTTTTGAAACCGGGTCTCAAACCGGGTTCGGGATCGGATCGGGTTATGGGTCTTCTACCAGTGGATACTTCTAGAACAACGGCTCCGTAGCTGAAAACGTCTGTTTTCTCCGTCGCTCGACCGGTAAGCAAATATTCCGGCGCTAAATAGCCCATAGTTCCGGCGGCGGCGGTTGCGTCCGGCGATTTATCGTGCTCCGTTTGTCTAGCGAGTCCAAAATCGCCTAACTTCGGATTAAAATTAGCGTCGAGCATGATGTTGCTTGTTTTAACATCACGGTGAATGATCTGATTCTCGCACTCGTGATGCAAATAAGCTAAAGCGGAAGCGACTCCAAGGAGGATTTTTCTCCGGTGAGGCCACGGCAATGTTGTCGGAGATTCGTATAATGCTTTGTCGAGAGATCCATTAGGCATTAGATCGTAAATTAGAAGAATTTCGCCTTTTTCTCTGCAATAGCCTTGAAGACGGAGAAGATTCCGGTGACGAAGTGTTCCGATTAAGGATAATTCGGATAAGAATTCGGTGTTTCCTTGTGAAATGTGGCTGCATCTTTTGATTGCGATGATTTCGCCGGAGTCCGGTAAGATTCCTTTGTAGACGGTGCCGAATGCGCCGTTTCCGATGACTCTCGATGCGCTGAAGCAATCCGTGGCTAATTTCAGCTCCTTGTAAGTGAATTCTCTCGGCGATTTGATGATTTCCGATGCGAAAGATTCAGACTTTCTGGTGTATTTGATCTTTTTGGAGTAAACCCAGATTATTACTCCGGCGAATAGTGCTAAGAAAAATGCGCCGGCGGTTACTACTCCGGCGACGGCGGCAGGGGATTTTTTACAGAGTTTGTTACGGCAAGATGAAGGATCGGCGGTTTTTCTCCGGACGGTGGATACGGAGGGTGCGATCGACGACGACGACGGTGGAGGAGAATCGGACATCGGCGGTGGAGATTCCGGTGATTCAAAAGAGGAAGCGAAGCTCCACCAATCGATGCTGTGAATCTCTGTGCTTCCTTGCGTTGAACCAGAGAATCCGACGAACATCGAATCGCTAACATAGCGATCGAGATCGAGAGGAACCGACAAAACCGGCGATTTGGGTTTCACGTTTGAGTAGGAGACGTAAACGGTTAAAACCCGACCCGACCCGTCATAATTGATCCACGAGTTCACGGCGTTTCCGCTCTTGAGATCGATGTCGACGTTTCCTAGATCTGATACTGCGGCTGAAACGACGGCGTTTAGATCCAACCCCACGTGGTTCCCGTTAACGTCTTTGAATTGCACATCCATCAGCGTGTCAAATTCCACCGCAACAAAACCCGACCCGGATCCGGATTCTCCGGTGAGACCGAGAAATCCGCCGGCGGATCCGATGTATTCTCCATTGGGGGAGATTACGAAAGCTAATCCACCGCCGATTGAGGAAGGATTGAGGTTCGTCACTGAGAACGAGAAGTAAGTCGAGAAGCTCGCCGGAGATTGTGTTTCCGGGTGCCGGAATTTAACCGGCTTTCCGTAGAGAGCTTTTCCGGCGGTGGAAGTCGGGACGGAGAGTTCTCGAGTGAGCTTTATCGTTCCGTTGTTGAGATGAGCGTCGCCGAGAAGCTTGAGGCTTGAGAGAGACAACGTTCCGAGATCAAACCTCGTCGCCGGGAAATCGCCTCTGACGTCGGAGGAGCAGAGGAAAGAAGCAATAATGTGGATGAGAGTTGAGTAAACAGAGAGGAATCTCGGCGGGATTGTCAACATTTGTAGATATTTTTCATTGGATTCCTTCCCAATCTGAGGAAGTGAAGATTTGGGGTTGTTGGATTCACTGATACAATCATACAGAGAAGACGAAGACAAATTTTACTGAATCAGACAGAGGAAGACGGAACACGACAGAGGAGAGTGGGAAATAAAAGGCACAACTGAAGAAGACAGGTGGATCTGGCTGAGTGACACGTGGCATTATAAACAGTATATTTCTTTATATTATTAAAAGAATATAAAAGTTTTCCAGCGATGGAGAAGCTCCCTCACGTGCAAGCGCGTGCTTGCTTTTGTTTTTAAATCACGTCATAAAGTCTTTGGTAAATGTTATTATGATCGAAGTAGGTGCTTATCTCTATTTTTGTTTAATTTGACGAAGCACTTATATCTTTGTGTTAATTAATTACCACAATACTTTATTTTGATTCCGATTGTTTAGAAGTAAGTACTACCAAATTTGTTGAAGCCAGGTCCATGGAAAGTTAAAGATAGGAGGAGCTCGAGTTGAAAGTGATGAACTTAAGCTGAAACCAAAGTATGTGAAAGACTCTTGGAGAAGTGGACTTTCATCTTAGTCTTCAAGCTTAAACTACACACGAGTGAGTGGCATATGACTTAGAAAAGGTAAACCGAGTTGCTATAATCCAGTAGGCAATGGAAACTTTTACTTTTTAATTATGTGTTAAAATGGTATCGAGTAGGATACATGTATCAGCAAATAAGAAAAAAATAAAGATACTAGTATAATATAGGGAATATACAACGTTGTGAAAGTTTCATGGCACATGATTTTTCTGTTTGACTTTTTTGTTGCATCTTGTACCCGTTTTCTCCAAAGATACTCTCTTATATATTTGGTCGAAGGAAAGTTCGAATCAATATACGAAAAAATATTTCAATGTCTTAATCATTATCTCTAACTAATCCACAATCTCACAACGCAGCCACTCGTTTTCATACCAGCTCGTGTTGATGTGTCTATTACTTTTTTTTCTTTTTTGTTTTATCTCGATGTGTCGTCGATCTCCAAATATATTAGTTACTTGGTTGGTAGCAAATAAAAATACAAAAGTCGACCATAGCATCTGAGTCATTGTGTTACATTTATATGAAGTATTTATGTCTCTCTGACGTATATTTATTGTGGTCAATAAGAGTTTAGAGACCATCTCTTTTTCATTTGCTTATAATCTAATTTTTGGATGGTATTTGGTGATACGATTTTCTCAAATTGGAATATGCTACTACAAAACAACAGAGCTATCCATATTTAAAAAAAAAAAAAAAAAAAGCGTTCTGATATATGTTATGGACTTGGGCTGTAACCCATTTGGGCCCAAAAGCTACAAAAGTGTGTATCTCGCGGGTTAAGGGCCTTACCACTGAAGAGCTTGCCGCGAGAAATGATTTTGGTCCTTGCGCTTCATGACTTCATTGACTTGTACAAGAACCTCTCAATCACATGTTTTGTGGGCTTTGATAATAACACTGCGGAATCACATTTTTATCTGGGCTTTTGATCTTTAGTTTAATTCACATTTAGCCCAAAAAGAAAAAAGAAAAACAAAATATTCGGGATCAAAAGCTAAAATATTTTTAAGTGACAAAACCTTAATTTAAACGTGAAATTCAGTATGATAGTTTCACACTTTCACCGTTATATTTGACATTAATATTACAAAACAACAAAATTTTGATTTATGCAAAAAACTTTTATAGTTACAAATCAAAATCGTGATTATTAAAAACAGATGGAATTGTAGAACTATTCTGATTTTTAATGGGTTATCAAAATCTTCCATACAACCTAAAGTGAATTTTATAAAGCGGGGCGGTTTAATTGAAGACTCATGTGGGTCCCTTGTGTTCTAGTTGAAACATTGAACCCACAACTTAGCTCTCTTTCAAAGTTCAAACTGAAATAATTTAGAAGTCGAAAATAAGTTTGCATAATTTTTTTTTTTTTTTCATTCTCAAGAAACCAAGTTCGAACCGCATCCCGAATAGTAGCATATTTTCATGATGATTTTGTTCTCATATCCGAAAAATATACCAAGTTTTAATCTTAAAATTAGTACAATATGTTTCATTTATTTAGATAGCGTAACGACAAATATTTAGATCTCTTGCTAAGCGTTTGATTGACTGGTTTAGGATTTGAACGAGTGATCTTAATAACTTTTGTTCTGGATTTTAACGAGAAACCACTTATGCAGCCTATGCTCTATGTCCATCATGATGCTCTATGTCCATCATGATGCTCTATGTCCATCATGATGCTCTATGTCCATCATATTGTTTGAAACGTTTAAATCGTAATTTTTTTATAATGACGTGACGTTGAACTTATTTGAATATTGACGGGTGGAGTTTAACAAGACCGGCGTCCATATTCAAATAGAATTGTTACCAAAAAGTAACAATTAATAAGATACAAGCGGAGTCATCAATATAATGTTTTGCATATATACAAATCTAACTCTTTTTTATTTATTTTAATTCTCTTATTTTTTGTTGTTGACAACCATATTTACAAAATTTACTAAATACATAGAGATATATATGTAATATTTTTATAAGTTTTTTATTTACGTTAGCTCTTCAATTAATGGATCTAAAAGTTTTCGAACATTTCCTTTTCACTGTCCTGTCTCAGATAAACCATTAGATCAAGATTCGATAATACAAAATGAATAAACACATTTTAGATTAAATTATGAGTTTCAGAATTTACGGTTGAACCCAAAAATAATGAACTCTATATATATGCATACATGTATTAACTATGATAAAAATAAAATAATAAGATTTTTAATCGTAGACACAAACTTTGGATACCAAGAGGGGAATATGAAAGCATCCAATGGACCAAAAGAAGGCAAACACAAAAAGCCAAAAGAGAGGTTGAGTTGCATTATTTATGGAATTTTTAATGTAATCTAATCTATAAGATATGTATAATAATTGTACTACTTGTTCATTTTATGTAACATTTAGGGAATAATTAGTTAAAAAAATAGATTTTAAACTACCGTCGATCTTCATATATATATATATATGCATGTTTGATTATATTTTGTCAAACATTTAATATTCCTAATGCCTGTGATGCCGCATGGTAATTGTAGTGGTTAGTGGAACTCGAACTCCGATATGTGTTAATTTCAAATAATTTGAAACTTACATTCACCTTACAAAAATATTTAATAAAAATAAACATAACTTCCAAACCTATAATTTAAATCCATTTACTAAAAAAATATAGATGTAGATTTAAATTAAATATCGAACCATCAGTCGAAAAAAAAAAAAAATTGAACCATCACCTTCAACATCTATTCAACTTTAAATATTATAATTCTAAATCTATTTTATCAAACAAACAATTAATTCTTTAAAAATATGTGAAACAAACAAAAATATAAAATGGTTAAACCAATCTAAGCATATCCTAGAAATCCATCGCTTTATTAGACTTGGATCCAAATCTAAAGACTGTAAGTCACAGTCATCAAAATTATCCATGATGCTCATAAACTTATATTATATGAATGAAGATTGGTGATATTAAAAAAAAAAAAAAAACTATGATCAAATGGATGATAATAGAAGAGCAATGTGCATGAGAATCACAGCTTCAGAAAGAGGGTCCCACAGACAGAGAGACAGGCGTCACGGACTGTCCTATCGTCTTCATCGGGAAATGCCAAAGATCCTCTCTCTCTCTCACACATCATGCAACATGCTATGTTTGGTCCAACTCTGTGATTATGCCTTAATCATTTCTTTCGATCTATTTCCTTAAAGGCAATTCCCTTTTCTCCTCGCTTCCTCGATATTACAAACCAAATGAGAAAAGAAAAAAGAAGATCAAACTTGTGCAAGTGAGAAAAGTAATTATAGTCCATAGCCAAAAAAAAAAATTATAGTCCATTCAAGAAAATCCAATAATTTTACTTTGTCCACGCGCATGATCAACTTTTTTTAATCTAAACATACATACATTTCAGATCTGTTTGTAAATTCTTCCTCGCGAGTTGAATCGTGTTCTACTTCTAACAAGACTTTAAGTTATAATTTCGGCTAACATAACTACATGTTTCAGTACGTGAAGTATTACTAGACTATCATTTGACCGCTTCTGGATTTATTAGTGACGATAGTTCTTAGATTTAGTGTCTATATATATATATTGATCGATACCACATTTTGACTTCTCTTGTGTGTACACTTAATTAAATTTAAACCTAAAATTACTGTTCTTGGCTTTTGTCTAGGAATAATTTGTACTTCCGATTATAATATTTTTTTTATAAGAAAATAGTTGAAAAGAAATACAAATTACGAAAAGGCTTTTTTGAGTTCCTAAAACTTTTTGGGAGTCAAAGATGGTGCTCTCTTTAAAAACGGGAACTTTTTGCACCTACCTATATGCTTTGTTCTTGGGACACCGAACATTTTCCTTTGCCAAATACAATTTCTTGGGTGCATAAAATTTTCATTTTATAATAAAATAGGAGTTGAAACTATGTCCAATTAAATTTATATATAGATCCAAAACATAGCCGGTACATATTAAAGTAGATTTTTTTAGTAAAATAACTAATAAAGATTGTTTTATGGCATTGGCAACTAACTCTATCAATGAAGTGTGAAACTTTACTGTTAAGTCTCAAACTTTATAAAGTTGATATTGTTAAGAAAATATACTCGATCGTAGAAAAAGTTAATTTATTAGCGGGACAGACAAAAAAATTAATATTTGTAAAAAAAAATTATTGCAAACAACATAAAACAATAAAAAAAACAAACTAAACAACCTTTTTAATGTAACCATAATAGATAATTTTGTCTCTACAATCTTTTTTAAACTACACGAATTATATTGATCAATTAAACATACACTAATTGTTTAATATTTTTTCGAATAAAGTTATCACAAAAGAAATCAATTTTGGATACTTCCCTTAAATATTTTAAATCGTCTCCCAACTTTTAAACACAACATTGATCGATGTACACATGCACGTGTGTCTATGTAAATGCGAGAAAGGAAGCGACTGGCCTTTTCGAACAATTTTTTTTTATTTATTAAAAAAGGAAAATTTACTTTATCTTTTGAAAAAAATTTCACAGATCGACTAAACCAAAAAAAAATCGCTATAAGAACATCTCCCCGATCTCTCCACATTATTTAGACAAAAAAAAAAAAAACTCTATTCCTGTATTAGTTTTTCTTTTAATATAACAAATCCCCTTTCAATATAATCTTTATATATACATATACTTTCGTGCCTTGAAATTTTCTTCCTCATCTTCTTTGGTCTTTTCTTGTCATTTGGCATAACCAAAGAGTCAAGCACATTCAAACATTCTCAAGCCCTAAAACCCAAAAGAAACTTATATGCAATTGTTCTTCTTCTCCCCTCTACAAATTAAACCCTAATTAATTATCTCTTTTGTTTGTATACTTCTAAATTAATCTCCTGATCATCTTCTTGTTTTCTTGCAAG
Source organism: Kernera saxatilis (assembly GCA_900406395.1). Taxonomy (NCBI): domain Eukaryota; kingdom Viridiplantae; phylum Streptophyta; class Magnoliopsida; order Brassicales; family Brassicaceae; genus Kernera; species Kernera saxatilis. The sequence continues at coordinate 57,204 of OVAY01000303.1, read as the reverse complement.
ATTTTATTAAAACAAAAAACCAAACACAGTTCTTGTTCTTTAGCTCTGTTTTAAATCAAAACAAAAATATGCAGATGATTCCAGGAGATCCATTTTCTATTTCATCATCCATGGGAGGGTTTGTTCATCAAGAGCCACACCTTCATCATCAGCAGATCCCTGACCTTAACCCTAACTCTAATCCTAACCCTAATGCTAAACCAAACGCTTCATCAGCCAAGAAGAAGAGAAATCAACCTGGCACCCCAGGTACAACTCTATCATCATGATATATTCTCATGTATATATATGTGCATGTGCTGTAGAAAGCTCCATATTTTTGTAAATCTGCTTTCTAATGGGAAAAACATTTAACAAAAAAAATGCATATACATATGTTTTGGTAAAATAATCACAAACTCAATATTCACAATATGGATACGCATCTGTATATATATATTGCTTATATGTACATAGTCCATTTTTTGTTATATACACTATGTTACATATGTGTTTCTTTTATAACCTCTAAGTACCAAAATCATTGAAGTCATTAGAACAAAATATCCGTTTTCAAAAAATGATGATAATCCGTATTTAAACATATATGGTCAGATCCAGATGCGGATGTCATCGCGCTATCGCCAACAACACTCATGGCGACAAACAGATTCGTGTGTGAGATCTGCAACAAAGGGTTTCAAAGGGACCAAAACTTACAACTCCATCGTCGTGGCCACAACCTTCCATGGAAGCTGAAGCAACGGTCCAACAAAGAAGTGATAAAAAAGAAAGTATACATATGTCCTATCAAGACTTGTGTCCACCATGATGCCTCTAGGGCCCTTGGAGACCTCACTGGGATCAAGAAGCACTATAGCCGCAAGCACGGCGAAAAGAAGTGGAAGTGCGAAAAATGTTCTAAGAAATATGCTGTTCAATCCGATTGGAAGGCGCACGCGAAAACTTGTGGCACTCGTGAGTATAAGTGCGACTGTGGCACGTTGTTCTCCAGGTACTACATTTATCTACGAGATAACAAACATTTGGTATTGGTTGATGTAGAAGTTGAGCAATAGAACTCCATATATAATCAATCATTTTATAGCAATATCGGATGTAAACAAGGCATATAATTCATCTGAAAGTGTAAGGAAAAACTAAGCAATTTGTGTGAACAAGGTGTATATTTTTAGTGTCGGTATGAATGTGTGCGCAATGCCTTGTGATTAGATACTGTTGAGAAGTTGGATTAGAGAGCAGAGCATCAATTGAAGAGTTTCTGACTTTTGGGAAGCACTATTTTAAATTTTAGTTTAAGATTTTGAAGTAAAAGCTGCATACTTTGAGTATGATATTCGATGAGATTTTTGATGGTATGAGCATCTATTTATTTTGTGTGTTTGTAGGTGTACATGTCTATTTGGCTTCACTCTTTTCTTCTTTTCACACCATATGGCGAGCTATACGTACATAAATACATATATATATATATATATATATATATATAGTAATTAAGTTTTGTATTTGTTTCTGTCTTCATGTCGTGAGTTTGCATAGGAGAAATAAATGCTTACTCCGGCCAAGAATGTCTTTGTTTCGCTAATGATTTCAAATTCAATGCTATGTTTAATTGTCTTTGTTTAGTATATTCTTTTATTATTCTCATGTCGTTTTTTCCAATTTATGTGCAAACCTAAAACGCTCTCTAATAAATAATCGATCTATTATAGGAAAGATAGTTTCATCACGCATAGAGCGTTCTGCGACGCATTGACCGAAGAAGGAGCGAGGATGAGTTCACTTAGTAATAACAATCCGGCGATCTCTACAATGGCGACGAATCTGAATTTTGGAAATGATTCAAATGCTATGAATAATCCAAATCTGCCTCATGGATTTGTTCACCGAGGAATTCATCATCCCGACATTAATGCTGCTATCTCTCAATTCGGTTTAGGGTTTGGACATGACCTAAGTGCAATGCATGCGCAAGGTAAACCTATCTCATTCAAACCATTTATTTTTAATGTAAAAAACTATATACTATACCTAGATAGTTATTCATATTAACATACCGATTGTCGTTTTTTCACAACTGATTTTGAATTCCTCATTATTCTTTAAATAAATAAATAAATCAACATAGTTTCAGAATTTCTTATTTTCTTAATCTTGATATTATAAGATTTAGAATATTTTCATAACACTCCATTTTTAATTCCGTAGGTTTATCCGAGATGGTTCAAATGGCCTCCGCCGGCAACCACCATCTCTTCCCGTCGTCATCATCCATCCAGGATTTCTCCGGCCACCACCACAACCAACAATTCCAAATTCCAACAGCTTCCACAAACCCTAATCTCACCTTATCATCATCCTCAACTTCACAACAAACCTCTGGTTCATTACCATCATTACAACAACAACACCAAACCCTAAAAGACTCACCTTTCTCACCACTCTTCTCCTCTTCCTCCGACAACAACAGCAACAACAAGAAGCCTCTCTCTCCAATGTCCGCAACCGCTCTCTTACAAAAAGCTGCCCAAATAGGATCCACTAGAAGTAACTCCACCACCGCTCCGTCTTTCTTCGCCGGCCCAACAATGACGTCATCCTCTTCCGCCGCTTCTCCTCCTCCTCCTCCTAGATCGTCTTCTCCAATGATGATCCAACAACAAATCAACAACTTCAACACCCATGTCTCAAGAGAGAACCACAATCTTGCTCCTCCTCTTAGTGGTGTAACCACTAGTAGTGTGGATAATAATCCGTTTCAATCGAACCGGTCCGTTCTAAACCCGGTTCAACAAATGGGCCTGACCCGGGATTTTCTTGGTGTGAGCAACGAGCATCACCCTCACCAAACGGCTCGTCGTCCGTTTTTGCCTCAAGAACTCGCAAGGTTTGCTCCATCGGGTTGATTATCTGTTTAATTATTTTGGACTGGATCAAGAGAAAGATGGGGGACATTTTTTGGGGTTTAGGATTGGAAGTTTATGAGGAGACAAGTCTAAGAATCGTACCCCCTTGTGAAGCGGTCGGAATGTGGGGGCAAAGGTTGACAAGACATCATCATATCAATTTACATTAAATGTTGTACTTTTACTATGTTTATGATCATCATGCTCATATATCTATACAATGACATGCATGGATTTGTATTTGCGACATTGTCGTTTTGAATCTTTAATTTCGTACACACAATATGTAATAAAACTAGATAAAGCTGAACGACATCGTTGAAATTGCCTTTCAAGAGGTACTTGATCCAAACCCAAGTTCTCGAGATGTGAATCAATGTTCCTTTGGATTCTGCATAAACTATTTTTTTTTAATCTGATATCAGCTAGTAGTATTTTCAGTAGACTAATAGGCCTTGTCTTTATTTTGACTTATCTTTAACTCCACACGAGATAGAAAATATGAAATCTGTCGTTTTGTGGATCCATGCATAATTCCTTTTCATTGTCAAAGACAATAAAATATAGTATATAGTTGTAAATCCACTTTTTTATTTCTTGCTAACAAGGACGTCCAGTCACACCTATTATATTATTCATTTCCCCCACCAATTATTAATCTTGTTGTGATGTTGTATATGTTATTTATAACTACTAAACTCCTAATGCTATAGATTTTTTTTTTGTTCAATTTCTTTTCATGAAAGAAAGTCGATTTATATTCATGGATTTCGTACGATTTTGTTAACCAGAATTGCTACCGATCCCGTTGTTTACACTAACAATCTGGGCCCATTAATTATGATCTTAGGCCCACATTGGTGTCTTGCGGTTCTAGAGGTTGGCCCGTTAAGGCCTAAACTCCTAACTCTCTTGTAGAATCTCATAGGGCCCAAGAATCCAGTAATCCTACGTGGCAGAGCTAAACCACCGTGTACATTGTTAGTTATGCGTGTCTGATTTTGATTGGCAACTGTTTGTGGTAATGGGACCTACCTAAAACAATTTCCACGTGGAGTACACAGATTGGACGGAACAACGTGTTGTTACTAGTTACACTTAAAACAGGCAAATCAAAATCGAAAGCTTCAAATTCGATCGAGGACGAGAATCCGAAAACACGAATTCGCTTGAGAGCTTGAATCAAAGATTCGTCTTCTTCTTCTTCTTTTTCTTCTTTCGTCTTTCTGATTCTCAAATTTCCAAATTTCTGGGTGTAACTTGGCGTAGACAGGCGTGTATGTATATGTATTGAAATCGAGAATGGATCTCTTCCGAGTCTGGTCAGGGATGGATTTCTTAGCTTGGAGAGGAATGGCGTACACACTTCTTCTCCTCAACTTTGTCTTCGCTTGCCAACTTCTTCTTCTTCAGCCTCTCGTATCCGCTTTAGGTAAACTTTTTCTGGATTGTCCCATTTTCGTATCGTTTTCCTGTGGTAAAATTGATGTTAGTTGTTTAGCTGATTTGGGAATCTTAGGGGTTCAGAAATTTCGCACTAAATGGTGAATTGGTTCTATATTTTTCGGGAATTTTCTCCTTTTGGTGTTGGGCTTGTCGCAATCTCTGGCGTTCTGTGGATATTGAGGTTCCCTGGATGGTATCGGAATCGAGATTAGGACTCTGTTTTTTCTAGGTATTGAAACATAGTCAATTCCGTCGGAGTAAAAATATAGACTTTCTTGCTCCACATTACGAATTGATCAAATGTGGAAACTATGTTGTGAGAGTGAAGCAAGAATGCATTTTGGTATGGTCGTTGAGTGTGCATATGTTATTTTGTACAGATGGTCAATCTGTAGATGCTGCTGAGTTATTTGAGAGGGCTTCACAAAGTATCAAGGTCAAGCGTTATAGCGAAGCCCTCGATGATCTGAATGCAGCCATAGAAGTAGACCCTGCACTTTCAGAAGCTTATTTTAGGCGTGCCTCTGTGCTTCGTCATTTTTGCAGGTATAGAAAGGGCAAAAGGTTTCATCTTGGTTTTTGGATTCGTTTTCATTCAAAATATTTAGGCAAAAAGGCCAGAAGTTGATTTCTCTTCTCTTTCCCTGTGTTAGATACGAGGACTCTGAAAATAGCTACCAGAAATATCTAGAACTTAGACCAGGAGATTCGAATGCTGAGAAAGAGCTCTCTCAGCTTCATCAAGCTAAGAGTGCTTTGGAGACTGCGTTGACTCTGTACGAATCAAAGGACATTGCGAAGGCTCTCGAATTTGTTGATAAAGTTGTCCTTGTCTTCTCCCCAGCTTGCTCTAAGGTTCTCTTTTTTTCTTTATCCTTTTGGTGGCTATTTGCAATCATGCAGTTTTTTTCTTATTGTTTACATATTTATCGATTTTCACTTCAGGCAAAGCTTCTCAAAGTCAAGCTCCTTATGGTGTCTAAAGATTACTCTGCTGCAATTTCCGATACTGGTTATATTCTAAAGGAAGATGAAAATAACCTTGAGGCTTTGCTCCTTCGTGGCCGTGCCTACTACTATTTAGCAGATCATGATATTGCCCAAAGGTTTGGTCTAATTTCAATCCCATTTCCAATCACAGAGAGTTTGGATCCAAAACTGATGTACTTATGTAAACTCTGTGTTTAAGGCATTACCAAAAAGGGCTTCGTCTAGATCCGGAACACAGTGAACTGAAGAAAGCATACTTCGGATTGAAAAAACTGCTCAAGAAAACAAAAAGCGTGAGTACTGAAAACCTTGTCTTCCTATAAAACTGAGGTTTATCAGCCAAATTCATGTGTCTTTTTCCGATATACTAATATCTGTGCTCTATTGCAGGCAGAAGATAATGCAAACAAAGGAAAGTTGCGAGTTTCAGCAGAGGACTATAAAGCAGCTATTGCTCTTGACCCTGAACACATTGCACATAACGTACATCTCTATCTTGGACTATGCAAGGTCTCAGTCAGGCTCGGCCGTGGAAAAGACGGCTTAAATAGCTGCAATGAAGCACTCAACATCGATCCAGAACTGACTGAAGCTTTTCATCAGGTTCATATCATTAAGTATTAAATCGAAACATCCTTGGCCTTTATCGAACAAACATGCATCTGACTACTCCTTCCTCAGAGGGGAGAAGCTAAACTGTTGCTTGAAGATTGGGAAGGAGCTGTGGAGGATTTGAAACAAGCCGCTCAAAGCACTCAGGTTGGTTAAAACGTAGTTTGTATAATCTTTAACTGTTTCTGATACTCTCAATGTAACTTGGATTACTTACACTCAACACACATCTAATTGAATTAGGACATGGAAATTCATGAAGCACTTGGTAGAGCAGAGAAAGCACTGAAAATGAGCAAACGAAAAGATTGGTATAAAATTCTCGGAGTTTCCAAAACCGCCTCTATCTCTGAAATCAAACGAGCCTACAAGAAGCTCGCTTTGCAATGGCATCCCGATAAAAACGTCGACAATAGAGAAGAAGCAGAAAACAAATTCCGAGAAATCGCTGCAGCTTATGAGGTTTCGAAAAACTTCCGTAATGCCCTTTCATTTTCACACACGCACACACACACACGGTAAATCTAACCCGTGAATTGAGCAGGTTCTTGGAGACGACGATAAGCGGGCGAGATTCGACAGAGGAGAGGATCTTGAGGATATGGGTGGAGGTGGCGGCCGTGGAGGATTTGATCCATTTGGTGGTGGTGGTGGTGGTGGCTACACTTTCCATTTCGAGGGCGGTTTTCCCGGTGGTGGTGGTGGCGGTTTCGGTTTCTAATTGGACAGAAGGAATCATGTAACTTAAAAGACAAATTTTCAAATTATACTCAAAAACACATTTTGGTTTCTATCATCAAAAAGTTTTGTGCAATCGCAATCATGATGTTGTCTCGTTTCGAATCAAAACAATAACATAATAACACAATCTCAAAGTACAACAAATTTAAAGCTCTCGTTATTCTTAAAATCCAAAATGGAGACTCGAGAAAAGCTGTATCTCTATTTATATCCACAGAGAAGAAGCAGCAGCAATGGCTGCCACGGTGGCGATTAACCCGAACCCGAACCTCTCTGCATCAGATGAATCAGTAGAATCTCCTCCATCGTCACCTCCGGAAGATGAACCTTTTGAAACAGAGCCGCCTTTCTCAGGCGCCGGAGCAGGAGCCGAGCTTGAACCAAACATCGCTAACGGCAGCAACACTTGATCGACCTGATAAACCGCGAGCTGCTTATCGCTGTAGACAGAGTTAGCCACGGTGGCGCTTACAACTCCGGTGGTGATATTGACTTGGTTACCGGAGCTAGTGATGTTAAGAGGGAATTTACCGTTTTGCCCATCTCCAGCTTGCGTGCGTAAGGGGTTACTAACGGTTTGAAACTGAGGCATGGTCAAGAGTGTAGGAAGGACATGGAACTGAACAAGCTGAACCTTTTGCTGGTCCGATAATGAGTTTAAGGTTCCGGATTTGAGGCTGCTAAAGGCGTTATCGGTCGGGGCAAACACGGTTAGGCCTTGGCTCGAAGAGGAATTGAGCTGAGTGTTGATTTGGTCTGCGGCTTGGGTGCTTTTGAGGAGTCTTATGAACAATGTGAATTGACCGGCTTTTTCTAAGACTGCGGTTATGTTGGTTGGACCTGAAGGGGTTGGAGCTGGAGCCTGACCATTGGTTGTGGCCATAACGAGGAAAAAGATGAAGAGATTAGAGGAAACGAATGTTCTTGAAGTAGCCATTGTTGTTGTTGTTGTTGTTGTTGTTGTGTGCGTATGTTGAGAGGTTTTGAGGTTTGTTATATATAGAGAGATGTAGTCTGGTAAAGAGTAGGATTCTCTTACCAGTGTGAAAGATTATTACTTGGTAACTAAAACAATTTCTTTCAATTAATCAGAGATCGGAAATGTTTTTAGGTTAAACTTAAAAACTGTTTGTTTAAATTGAGTGAGAGAGAGAGGAGAGAGATTGCTTCGAAGGGAGAGGTTGGGTCGGTGAGGATTGAAAATGAAGAATGATACTGAAAAAGGGTTATTTGTGACCTGTCAAAAGCTGTGAAGAAGTGTTATTCAAGAAACATGGGATTGCTAATCATACGACTCATTATGATCTATGTGTCATGTGTGCCTTCATCATGTGATTGTAAGAAGAAAAAACTAAAAAAAACAAAATATATGATGTAAGAAAACATATAATTGGTTGATAATACTTTGCAACATTTTTTCTAATCTTAATGACTTTTCTTTTGATATCTAATTATCTATGCATCTACATATCTCTAAATTAAAAATTAAAACAGAAAGAAGAGATACCTAAGAAAGTATAAAAAACTGTAATGAAAAATTTGATTATATTATCATAAGGGAGAATTACTAATATAGCCTAAGTATTGTTTTGTCTGCTTTCACATCTCAACAACATAGACAAATCGATTCAGCTAAACCGAAAACCCAATCCGGGTGGTTCAATTAACCCAAAACAACAAGATCCAACTTTTTAAGGACTCTAGCTTCAGTCAACCTGAGTGCTTGCTGGCTCGGCTGGCTGGTGAGCATGGCTTCTCCTCCATTTCATATATTCACTAATAGCCGTTGTGCCGGACATGGTGAGTCCAAATCCGATCATAGTGGCTAACACAATGCACATAACCGGCTGCTTAACCTGCACACACAAGTTATGAGAGTTTGTGATAATCAAGAACCATAGCACTAACAAAGTCAGTTTAAAAAAGAAAATTTATCTGAGACATCAATTCTTACAACTGAGTAGAAAATATGAGCGAAAAGGACCACGAAACCGAACTGAATGGTTGCGAAGATCCACACATATTTCTTCTTCACTGCACTACATCTCAGGATTAACTTAGAATCCAAAACAAAAGGTATAATTTTGAAGGATTAAAGGACTCTTATTTATTACCCATTGTTGTTGAAATCATTGATGCAAGAAGACCGATAATGCAAGAGAATGGTAAAGCTACTGCAACGGCGCTAGATTTCATTTCCATGACCAGAAGCTGCTCGAGGAAACAGAAGTATGCAAGCATGCTTACAATGACAAGAATTGGCACATCTTGCCACTCGTTGAACTGTGAAATCTCGTTATCCTCGGCTGCTCTAGGCCGGTCTTGAGAATCCTGCACACGGAGTAGGGTCACGGGAAGATTTTTCACCTCTTCTTTGCACACATCACATGTTATGTTCCCTTTAATTGTGAACCATTTAATCGTGCACGTTTTGTGGGCAAGAGCTAATTCCCCTTTGCACATGCATTCCATCTTGAAAGCTTCTGAATCTTCTCCTAATTCAACCATACAGATTCTACACACAGCTTCTTCTTCCGGAACATCTTCTCCGCCATCACCATTTTCATCTGAATACATATCACTAAATATAAGGTGGGTTTGTTACACCGGATCAAAATGTCGCCTCACAAAGACATTTTTGGAAGGTGATTTCTAACCGTTGAGTTTACTCATTTTCGATGCCTGCATCATCTCTAGACTCTCATTATCCCCACGGGATGGAGTAGGAATCACACGGAGAACCCTTGGCGTCTTTACACTTCCATCTTTGTTGATGAGCGCCGGGACGGAGCGTGAACGGCGAATAGGCAGAGCACGCTCTCTTCTCTAGCAAAAAGAGAAGTCAAATCAGTAATCAAGTAAAAAGCATAAGATAAACTGCTCAGCTAAACTTGATAGTACATGGCAAATGAAGCATTACATCAATCAAATACTCAACAAGATAACCTCCCTTGTTAATGGTCTAAGTATAACCAAGATTTAAGATAGAATACTGACCATGGAAGTAACCGAATCAACTGCGTAGCTCCCGTGCATGGACTCGGGGTTTGAGTGAGCGATAGGGGTTACCGGTAAAGACGCTGTATTCTTGGATTTTCTAGGAGTTAAGAGATTAGTGAGAGACCATGTTCTTGGAATGAGAGACTTATTATCTCTGCCATCAAACACCAAAGCCACACCTTCCTCAATATCTGCATTGTTGTTCCGGTTTTTGAAGTTGAGGAGATTCTTCAGATTACCCCTGTTTCTTGACGAGGAAGGACTCATGGATCCAACACGTCTCCCGATTCTGGGGCTTGACATTGGAGAGAATTTGAAACTTTTGGAAACAGGGCTAGGAGTTAAAGATCCATTTGCTCTCAAGAAATCGCCACGAGGGTCTTCCTGTGCTCTCGATTGTATATCAAACACAAGGCCTCGCCATCTTTGGTGTTGGCTAGGTGATAGCTCTTCTGTAATCTCAGCAGAAACTCCATCCTGCAAAACCCAAACAAGATTTGTTCACTCCTGGGCAAATCATTAAAAGCCTGGCTCTCTCTCTGCCCCTTAATCAGTAGTTACGAACCCTAAATTTCACAGGAGAAATGTGTTTCAAAAATGTCGCACTTCGAGCGGAAAATCCGGAAGCCCCGCATAGCGCGAAGAAAACGGAATCGAAGCATTTTCCATGACTTACAATTCAATAATTTGCTATTTGCAGAAGATCAAAACGATCCCTTAGACCCTAAACCCTCAAGGCCTCAGCTAATTCAGGGAAAAGAAGAAAAAGATTGAATTTTGATGATACCCATGAAATAAAACCAAGTATCTTCCGGGAAAATTCAAAAAAAAACAAAAACAAATTGGAATCGAGTTAAGAGTGAGAAAACTCACCGTTAGAGCTGGAGAATAATCTTCGCGGGACCCATGTTCTACTCCACGAGTTGTATCTTTATCATCCATCATTGGATTCAAACAAAACCCAGAAACAGTATAGTAAAAGAAGAATCTCCGGAAAACAAATTATCGATCTTTGAGATTAATTAAAAAAATATAAAAAGATATCTTTTTTTTTAGGAGAGATTATCTATTCGACGAAGTGTCTCTCTCACTTTTGAGTTAATGAGGATAACTCTTGAGGGTTGCTTCAAATTTTGTCTGCTCTTACATTCATTCGGTCCAGTGTTGCCCCGTTTCTCTCTACTATTAAAGCGTAAATTGGATTCGGCGGTTTTATTTTCTCCCAATTATTAAATAACTATTCCTTAAAACATTTTTTTTTGTCAACGTGGTGTATATATCTTCTACAACAAATTGTTTGGCAGTCTCATATTTATTATACATGTCAAATTAGTTAAGAATTCTTATAATTCCAACAACGATCATTGATTTTTGATCTATAGTTTCTCATATTTTTTTCTATAAATATTTCTGTATTTTTTTATAAATTCTCTGTACTTTTAATCGTAAGTATTTTTCCTATATAAGAATAGTATTTTTAATTATTATTTATTGTTCATTTTGTATTTTTAATTAGTGATGTTTTTTAATTGAAATTATATTATTTCCATAGTTTTGTTTTATTAAAAGTTTCCGTAGTTATTTGGGAAATTTTTTTTTTTTATTTAGTTAATGGGCAACTGTGAATTCATCAAATGTAACTATACGAAAGTAATCGAGAATGGTTGTTCACGTAAATGTATCTTAAGTCAAAGATATCATAACATTATTGAAAAATATATCAAAGATATCCGAAAAAGGGCATCCAAAAATGGCTAGGAAAAATTATCGGAACTTTAGTGAATGTTTTATACAGAATTCAGAGCATTTTTTTAGCAACAAAAAAAAAAGAGAGAGAGATATGCGCCAACTATAACATATCCAGTAAAATAACCGGGTGGATATATAAATAGTGAGACATGAGGTCTATTTCGAAAATGATATTAAGTTGGAGGATAGAAACTTAAAAAGGAGTATTATTTTTTCATCCTACTTATGTTAACATTTATTAAACTGGGCCTTCTCGGCCCAACTGTGTTGCGACGCACTACCACTCAGTATTCTTTTTTTTTTTTCGCTGGAATTTTTATTTATTCATTCATAAGTTACAAGTACAAAATGGTTTACAACATTAGAAAAGCCCATAACGAGCTCATTCAACAATACCGCTAAGGAAGAAAGAAGAGTCATCTCCACTCTAACACGTGTTATGCGATTGGAAACAACAAGAACACGTGTTGCTGGAGAAAAGTCAAACGCTTTCATCGTCCTTTGCCGCCTGACTCCGATTCTGGTGAAACGGAAAGATGCCGGAGAAGATAATTTAGACATCAATTCTTCGTTTTCTTTTTCACCAGGAAACTGCAAAATCAGTTAAAAAGGATATATGATACATCAAAACTCACCGTTTGCCAAACTCATCAATAAGAAATGAGATCAGGCGAAAGCGGGTAAAAAAGGATGAAGATCTGATCCACATATGTTTGCTAACAAATCGAAGCTCCTATTACTTGAAATCACGGCTAAAAGGCAATCTTAATTTTCCAAAGAAAAAACTTCTTTTCAAACATCTTTAGTGACAATCTTCTACGATTAGCTTTGTAAACCACTGAACCAACCAAAGGAAAGAAAATAGAATCTGCATCTAAACGAGAAGAAAGCCATCGAATCGATAACATCAACTCTCGCAGAAATTATTCAAACCCAAAAGAAAACACGGCATAAGAACAACTGAAAAAACAAAACAAAAACCGTATACAAACGGAGATTAAACCGAACAAGTCGGAAAGACACCCGGACCACGCCAGAAAAGTTCCGATTATTATCGGAAGTTTAAAAAGGAGAATCACAGCTAAGGATTCTAGAGAGAGAAGAGAGAGAAAAAGCACCCATACCACTCAGTATTCAATTTAATTTTTGTTTTTTATAATTAATTATTTAAATATATACTTTTGCCAACAACAAAATTAATTTAAAATCATATTGGACAATGAAAGTACTTCTCATTATTGTATAGAAAATATTTCTTTTAGCCTTTGAAATTTTTATTTTTCTTATAATTTTGTTAAATAAATTGATCCACGCGTCCTTGTTTTTAACACACACCGAATATGTAATGGCATGTGACACGATTAAATTACTGTTTAGGGTTTAATTTAAAGGGAACAGACAAAACGTGGGATCCACACGTATTTGTCAGAAAAATAAATCATAAAAATAGTGATGAGGTGTGTGGGAAATTAGATACTTAACTTCATTTAAAGGCAAGAACATCAACGCTAATTGGTAGTTTCAAACGGAATCTGTTGACTTATCTTGATGCCGCGTGGTAATATAATGGCGGTAGAATCTTAACATTTGGCGGAGCATGTGAGCTGTGTAGAGACTTAAATTTTACTTCGCTCTCAAAGCTCTTCGTCACTCACTCTTCTTCCCCAACCAAAAAAAATAAAGAAAAAAACAGAGGCTGAGATCACGAAACCCTAGAGCCAAATCTTTTCGAATCTATGAGCGGTTCTCGGAAATAATCAAGAAATTGGGTTAAGCTTTTGGGTTCGACAAGCATGTAAGACGAAAATTTTGTGTTTTTTTTTTGTTTTGCATGGCGGATCGATTGATCGGAATGGGGACGGAGATGAAGTCGATTAGGGTTCCGAGAAGGGTCTGGTTAGGGTCGCAAATATCTATAGTTCTCCTCGTGGGTGGAAACCATACCTCCTCCAGGTTTTGTACCCGCTAGATTCTTCAATCTCTCTTCGCGTTTTTTCTCTTTGATCTGTTTACCAATCGTACTAGACACAATCTCAATTTAGTTGAAATTCTCGGTTTCATCGGATCTGAAAATTTGAAATCCATGGGTGTAAAGATCTTGAAGCTCAATATCTTCCGTGGATCTACGAGGAGGCATGCTCTATTTCGTGCCCTCATCATCGCCTCGGTTCTATCTGTTGTCCCTTTGATGGAGTTACTTCCTGGAACAGATTTAACCACTAAAACAAGCGTCTCCGGTGATGACGCAGCATTGGATCTGGTCGATCTCGGCCGATTTATTTTCCCAGGACCGAAACTGTTGTTAGAGAAGCTCGTTGAACCATTCCTGGGAAAACTCGAAACAGAAAAGTTCCCGGAAGCAGTGATTTCTGATATTGCTGAAGAGCTGATGGGGTTAAAGCTATTGCATTTTGATGCTCAGGTTCTCTGTATTGGTCCAGGATCGGATTCTGCTGTTTCAGTGTTCAAAGAGATGGGTTTCTCACATGTTCACGGGGTTCCTAAGCATCCTTTGTTTTCCTTTTTCAGTAGGAAGCATGTCTATGAGCTTGAGCTTAGTGGTGAAAAATCGTTTGATTTCGTCTTCTGTGGGGATGTTGATCAAATTGCTTCCCCTGCTCTCTTGGTGCTTGAGATGGAGCGTGTTCTGAAACCTGGTGGAACAGGAGCACTTCTTGCGAGTACTAATGGCAACGGTCTTGTTAAATCCGTGAATACGGTTTCATTCTGGCTTGAGCAGTCTGATATAGTGCATGTAAACTACTTGGATGAGTTCATCACTGTCATCATATTCAAGAGGAATGTCACAGAAACTGCTCCTTCTACTGGAAAAACTCAGCTACCTAAAGATTGCCAATCTGTTGAGACCAATAGACCTTACATAGAGTTCATGGAACCTCTACTCGAGCAAAAACCAGTTGATTTCCCAAAATCAGTCGCTTACTTGCCCAAATTCCTCGATCTCTCTCTGAAGAAAAAGCTCGTCCACATTGACATTGGTGCAGCCGAGCATCTGGATGCTAATTTAGCTCCAAACTGGTTCTTTCCGTCATACCCAATCGACAGCAAAGCTTTCGACGTCTACTTTGTCGATCACAATACTTCAGTAATGCTATCATATGTCAAAAAGCCTGGCGTTACCTTTGTTTACCATCCAGGTTTGGCTGAGGATAACACAACAGGCAAAAACATTACTCCGCTTGAACACCTAGAACCATTTCCAGAAGACGAGGGCTTTGATTTCCTTGCTTGGTTTGAGGAAACTGCGAAATACGCAGACTTTGTGGTTCTTAAGATGAACACAAGCCAGGTGGAAATGAAGTTCCTATCTGTTTTATTGGAAACAGGAGTCATATGCTACGTGGATGAGCTTTTCCTCCGCTGCTCCAACCACAAACCAGACTGCATTAACATACTTCGATCTCTGAGAAGCAGAGGTGTGTTTGTTCATCAATGGTGGGAAGACTAAACCAGAGTAACTCAGTCTCGTCTTGCCTTTGTCTATCTTTGTTGTTTTCTGTCTGTGTCTTGTTCTACTTCTAGTGGCTTCACCTTCTGTGTTTGCCATAGTTGGTCCTCGGCCACCACAGCTCCTGGCCAAGCACCTATTACTAAATAAGAAGCTGTTTGTTTGTTTATCATTTATCTGTAAGAACTTCAATGTCTACTTAAGAGAGGCAATTTATATTGAAGGACTGGATATCTATAAGATCATAACATTGCATATATTACAAATCAAAAACAGCTATTACACAGGTCGATTGCTTAACTAAGTTTGTTCATCTCCATCTCCATTTCCTCCGTTGTTGTTAGCATTTACCTGAATCTCTAAAAACCTCTCTACAGGTTGTCTGCAAATTGGACACCGATTTGTTTGAAACCTTAGCACCTTAGCGCATCCGCTACACATACACTGCACAAAACACACACACGCACAAACCAACTCAAAACTCACAGCACAAAAGAAGATCACAACTTTCTGTACTCTTTCCAAAAAAAAAAGTCTGAACTTTATACCATGTGTCTGCAAGGAAGAACAGTTGTATCGCGTGGTTCGGACAAGCATATAACACATTCTTTTCCCGGGTCATTTGCATCCTCGTCACGGCCATCAACCGTGTTTCCAATCCCATAAATCTCCTGCAACTCATATCTCATCCCATTCACCCATAGTATCTGCTCCACCACTCCTATCTTAATCTCCCCTTTCTCCTTCGCATACGCCACTTGAGTAATCTGCGCATTCGCGGATCCCGACTTTCCTTCTCCTGAGTCAACCGCTGGAGCTGCCTCCATCTTAACGGCTAGCGGATAAATATCTGTTTTCACCTCCTTGAATAGCTCGGAATCTTCAAATGCCGATAAGTCTATACCCGTTCCAGATGGTTGTATGAACTTCTGACCAAGTCCTTTTTCAAAATCAACTGTGAATGGAGGTAAAGTATCTTCCTTTGTTGGTGTGAGATTGCATTCTCTGCCTTCTTTCGCAAAGAAAACGACTGTGATCCTATTCTCCCACAAAATAAGATAAAAGGTAAGCCATTGATGATTATTGCAACAAGATTCAAACTTTAACTAAATTTCAACATGGGCATTTGGAAATTTTGACCAGAACCCGTAAAATCATTCATGTGTTACAATCTGTTTCCTAATCACTTGACGAAATCAACCAACGCAAGAGGAAAAAGTGGAAACTAAAACCTTCCGGAGACGTTTGCCTCAAACGTGAAGGAGACGAGAAGCCGGCCCGGGTTCTCCGGGTCGGGTTCGAGCCTTAGAGACTCCTTCCTCAGATTAATGTCGTTACGAATCGTGACGGCCTTTTGGTGTTCGATGTAAGGAGACGGCATCATCGGGTATCTCCCGCCGGCAATCCAAGGATGAGGTTGCTGATAAATGTGGGGAGGATAGTGATAATCGTGGTGGTGATTGTACGGCGCCGACATAGTTCCCGGAAGAGAAGAGTAGTAGCCCGGATACTGATGAAAATGTTGCGGATTAGGGTTTGGATATGGCGTCGCGGCGGCGAATACAAATCGATTAGGTGGGTTTTCGGGTGGAGGTGGTTGAGGAGGAGCCGATTCCGTCGGCGGAGGAATATTGTTCCTCCGTGAATTTTGACGGCGTCTTCTTCCGCCATCTCTAATGCTGCAGATATTCCCCATGATTGAATGATCTCAGAGTCAAACAAACAAACAAAAAGGCGTGGTTTTCCGCGATCGAAAATGGTGATTTCTTTGTGGGTCGAATTTGAGTGAAATCGAAGTTAGGTTATGACTTATGATCAAAAGCAAATATGAGTGATTGGAATTGAGAAACGAGGAAGAAGATAAAAGTGAAAAGTGGGTGCGAGTGTGAGATTTGAGATGATGGGGTCCAGTGGCTCCACCTAGAAACACCGTCGTGTATATTCTGACGGATCTTTGTTTAAAAAGTTATTGACGAGAGGACACTGTAGTTAGTATTATTTATTAAAATGTACCGTAAAAATTTTATATTTTTGATCCATATTTTTTTTTATAGTAGCATTGATAATAGTGCGTTTAAATCATTCTATTTTTTGAATTAATGACTTTGATTTTTTTTTTGGCTTTTTTCTACTTTGCTATCAAAATCACTATTGTTACTTACTAAGCTAATAAAACTAAACGTCTTTTTCTAAAAATAAAAATATTGTTGATAAGGACACTAGTGTATGTGTTTTTTTTTTTTTTTGTTAAAAACTAATGTATGTGTTGTGTTATTTACTAATTGTGTTTACGTGTACATTTTAGTTGTGGTTAGTGGAGCATCGATTAAAGTTAGGTGGCATTACATGACCGGGTCGGAGACGCTAATTTTGCATTTTTTTTTATCTTCTAATATTTTATTTTTGTTTAAAGTTAGAAGTTAGGTGGCATTACATGACCGGGTCGGAGTCGCTTATTTTGCATCGATTAAAGTTAGGTGGCATTACATGACTGTCTTGATCGTCGAAACTCGAAAGTCTCCCAACAGTAATCTCAAAATCGTTGCATTTAAATCCATGATTGTTTCCCAGAACTTCAAAGTATTGAAGAGAAATACGTAAATATCAAAACCGAATGACATTTTTTTATGATGAGATCTTAAATCTTAGCTTTTGACTCCGTAAGAGATCATAACGTCAATAAAAGGTGCTTGAACTGGAAAACAATAAAGTGAAACAGAACACTTTATCCAAAAAGAGACAATAGAATTGTAAATTTCACCAAACAAAAGACTTAAAAAAAAAAAGGAATTCTACTACACTCGAGTCTTGATCATCTCGTGTTGGATGGACTTTTCGTCATCTTTTTCCTCATATATCGTCCCCAACGAAGGCGAAGTTGAAACCCTCACCGGAAAAACAAGAATCGTCGGTACAACTTCGAGCGGTCCGATCATCCTCGTCATGATAAATAAAAGTAAAAATTTAAGATATCTCTTCGATCGACTTGGACTTGTGAAATATAGTAGTTTTCAACTTTGCTGAGACGATCTGTGGAGTGGGTAAATTATTTGACATTAGTCTCTTATATTTATAGAAAGACGGATAGTAACCGTCATACAATATAATTAAATATATATAATTAAAAAGAGTGTTAAGTATGGTTTAGTTTGATGAGACGTATATCGCACGTGATATTTATGATTCACATGATGATTGACGCGTTTCTGACTAAAAAGTGACCGACTCGTATATTGCTTGTTTTGTTGACACGTGTCTATCGTGTGAGCAGTTTTTTAAAATTAAAAATTAGATTCGAGTGGTTGAGAATCCATCTCACCAAACATTAATTAGCTGTGACACTATAGTTTCCGGTTTAATTTTGGTTCGACTTTTCAAGATTCTATTGATTATTGGTTTGCGCAGTGGCCCGGTTATCAAGAAAATTGGTATGAAATGTTATGAAGTAGACCGTCTACAGTATTTATCTTTTCTTAATATGTTAATTTGTAGGTCAATTGAATATTTGGATCGGATTTCTAATACCCGGTCAGTTTAGAAAATATCTAGAGATTAAGCTTCAAATTAAGATTAAGAAACCTAAATTTTCTTCTGTATTTTGCTTTTCTTAATTTGTCATTTTGCACGCAAGTTGAAGACTTGGATCTGATTTCTTATACCGTCTCGGTCCGGGTAGAAAATATCTAGAGATTAAACTTCGATTATCGACTCGAAATAGAACATGAGATATGTGTGATATTAGGAACTGATCTTCGAACTACAAGATGTGAAAGTTCAATGAGAATTCCACAAAAGGACTATATCATGAGATATGATTATACAGAATATACAAAATCTCATCTTATACATTTGTAGAAAAATAACCATAACAATCTATCTAAAAACCAAGACCAAAGATCAAAAGATCCTTAATTAAACGTCTTCGTTATCATGTTCGTGATCATCTTCTTCTGTCTCTCGATCTTCCAAAATCGTCTCAAGAATCGGACAAGTCGATGGCTTCTCCGGAAAAATTATCCGCGGAGGAGCCGCCTCCATCCACCACGCCGCATCCATCTTCACCACCGTCAAATTTCGGTCGCACCGATTATCAAAGAAACACATATTCGATCGGTAAATTTGAAATTGCAGAAATAATTTAGAATATTACGTTTTGGGTTGAATAAGTCTATTGTTCAGAGATATATATACGAGAGATAGAATGATTGGTTGATGTGAGAGCTGGACAAGTGGACGATCCATAGTGAAGGACGTTGGTTGTTGACGACTTGGTCTTGTTTTGCTATAATTATAAAATCAATGGAACCAACAAAATATTCTAGAACCTCTTATTTCTTGTATTGCATGAGCAACACGTGTGTATTTCCTGTTCCTACACGTTTCTATCAAATGTTAAGATATTTATTCAATTTCGTCGTATGTGGCTTTTGTGCAGTGAAGTTAAGCTACATTAGCAAAAGAAATGAATGACCAGATTTTTGGGGGTCATTGTTATTAGACAATCACACTTCACACACTGTCGAGAGTTTGAAGTTTCTCGGAAACTGTGTAGCCGATGCTTTGGGCAAATAGACTGCGTTTTACACAATCTTTTTTAGGGCTGCGATTTCGGTTAATCGAAACCGAACCGAGCCGGTTATCGGTTAACCAAAATCTATGGGATGTTTACCGAATTGAACCGAAATTAAATTCGGTTCGGTTCGGTTGGGTGTTCGGTTAATTTCGGTTTTGAGTTTTTGAATCGAAATTAACTGAAGTTCTGTTTTTTTTTTAGAAAACCGGTTAATTTGGTTTATTCGGTTACTTTTGGTTAATTTCGGGTTATTCGGTTCGATTCGGTTCGGTTAAATTTGGGTATTAATTAAAACCGATCTAATTTTGGTTAAAACTGGTATAATTTTGGTTAAAATCGGTATAATTTGGTTTTTTAAAAAAACAAAAAAACGAGAAACCAATCGGTTCGGCCCTAACCGAACCAAAAATCTTGGTTAACCGAATCGGACCAAAACTCTTTTCGATCGGTTATCCCGATAGAACCAAACCCAAACCGAAAACCGAAAATCTCATTTCGGCTCGGTTCGGACAAAAAACGCAGCCCTAATCCTTTTTAATTGAGAATATATACTACTATAAAACAATATGTAGGATGTTATTAGAAATTCAACTTATGATTAAAAGTCTTAAACGTATGATTAAAACCTTCTTCAACAAAAAAAAAAAGAAACGTATGAATAAACGTGTAGTGTAGACAATTAATTAGGCCAACATTAGAGTATCATGGGCTCGTTCGTAATTTTGTTCTTATGGGCTCTCGACCTGAGATTTTTCATATTTTTTAATAAGAGCATGAGAAACCCATGAGAATGAAACGAAGCCCAGAGAGACAAGAGTCCTCTATAAATGCATTTTAATCACTCTAATCAATGTAGCTACTTCTCGCCATTTAAGGATCCCTTAAATTTCTCTTGAATGTTAGCGTCGAGATCTTCCATATACATAACAATTTACAAAACAATATAACAAAATTGGAGAAGTACTAAACGGTACATATTACATATACATAACAATTTGATAAAAAAAGATTATTAAAATATCCAAGCTGTACAATAGAAAGAAATTATACAATTTTAGTGATACTGTATACCATCTTCCTTTAATTTGGGTTCAGATGGATCGCTGGAAAACATGCCACATGCAAAGTTAATCAAATATTATAACTAAAGATACATTAGCAATCAATTGAGATATATATAGATATATAATTATAAGATGCATACACTTTAATTATTATTTAGATTAATCGGAAAATTAGTCAATGACCTGAAAAGGATTGGATAAGATAAGGATAGTTGAGAGATTGCTATCATTCTTCTTGCTATTCTTTTCCCTTGTTTTATTTTTCTTGAAGAATATTTTTCCTGATTTAAATGTTACATTAGTAAATAGTTAATATTATAATATACGTTGCATAACAAAATATTATAATAGCTGAATAAGTAGGTGACCACGTTGTCACTAGACAATTCCATATTCTATATCTACATATAAGATTAATTCATTTTTAGAGAATTATTGGCACCTTATGGTCGAACCTGTCACCTAAAAAGTGAACTTATCACATCGCATAAATTTTGGACAAAATATTCTCGCACTCATTTTTAAAAAAATATATGACGGAATTATGTTTAATCAGTCGAGAGTAAGGATTAGATGTTACTAAATTGTTTGATTGGTCGATGTTGGTGGAAAAAAAAAAGTTTCTCGACAAATTTCGAGATTATAGCTCAATTACGAGATACGTTTAAGAGAATATATAAATACATGAGGTTCTACAGAATTTGCTATCTGTATGTGTTTGTGTCATTGTGCAGGGTGGTCCAAGCTAGGTCTACCCTAGTTAATTGCTAATTTTATTGTTTTATCATTTAAACCACAAACGATATCGTTATTTGATCAAACACAATTAAATTAAATGGTAATCGGTTTAGATAAACGATAGAATACGCAGATCACTCGACAAACATATGAGATTTTCCAACAATTATTTGTTCGGTGATAAAACAACAATAGAAATCTCAAAAGTAGAAAATATATAATTAACAAATAAGATTACGATAATACGGCTGAACGAGGAAGATTTGATCTTTTAAAAATCACGTAGAATACTATACATAATTCAGATCAAATATATAGGATCGATACATAAAGTGAAATATTCAATTATTGGCTTAGCTAACATTATTTTCATTTGTTTTTTTGTTGGTACTTGTGTTTTGTTATGTATCTAAAGCTCCAATTATGGAGAGGTCTTATCGACCAATAATTAATCAATTGGCCACACTACTCTGTTGTTTAGATTGCAATTGGTTAAACAGATACGGACATTTTTTGTTTTTCTTTTAAAAGGGTTACGGACATTTATTTGCCAGTTATTTTATACTCCTATATATGATAAAACGACAAACTTCATAAATTTAGCTGCAAGAAAAACAATATAAAAGGAGTAGATGGTGACAAATAAAATAAAACACATAGAAGACTCGAAACTATTTATGACTTCTTTCCTTCAACATAATTTATGCTATGAAATACATTATAAATGTGTAGACAAAGTGAATTTATACTTGGAATTTGTTTTAGTAAGCTAATTACATATAATTATTTAGTTTATATTTTACGGATTATAAACAACTAATTATGAATCTAGAAATACTATAGATTAGATATGGATGAGTTATACCATATGGTTTCCTAAGGATATATAGTATACATATATTAGCTATAGATGTGTACATGCATTAAACAAACTAATATAATAATCCAATTGTATATTCACCATTCATGGAAAACCATGTAGATGTGAATTGTATCCAACTATTTCGCTGCTTAATATCTACTATCACATATATAGTGCATGGGCCATTAATGTTTATTTTTCAAAATAATGGCAATGAAGGTCTGTACAATTATATATGTAAAAAGAAGAAGAAGTTAAAGTCCATTTATATATTAGCCTAACTAGAAGATTAATCTGTGACCCCACATGTTTTTTGTTATATATGATATGATCGGATAATTGCCCAACAGGTTTACAAATTATAATAAATTTCTCTTTTCTATTGTACTTTCTAGTTTGTTGGTTATTGCATTTTCATTTTGTCCATTGTTACTAGTAATTATTAGTAGTACATCATATCCCAAATTAAAAATTATTAGTATTATATAACACGATAAGTATAAATGTACGTAACGTTGTAAATATCTGGCATCTTTTGTCCATTCTCGTATTTTCACATCAAGAGAATGAAAAATTGGGGGACCTGAGTGACGTGTCAAGATATTGACGCCTGAAAGATCAAAATGAGATGAGGTCCAGTGGGCCAATTTTTGTTGACAAATAATATCCCACATATACTATTGGCCCACGTGTCCTTTATTATCCTCCCTAAAAATAATAGTGTATCTTTAATTAAATGATTAAAAAATATATACTTAAGAATTAAAAAAATATATAAAGAAAGTCATATCAATCAATTTAACGCAAAAAAAAATAACCCGAGGAAACTAAATAATTAGTAGAAAACTAATTGTGTAAGATAAAAATCACGGGTCCGTTTAATGTGCAGTTTAAAAAAAAGCAGATGTAACACATTGTTTTACACGAATACCATTGAATTCATCCAATTTTACTCAGTCCAATTTTCTATAAATAGACATTTATAAACATAATAATATTCTATCTCAAGCTAAATAATGGGACTAGATTAAAGAATCGTATTTTTTTTCTTTTCTTTCAGAACGTTAGTTTTTGTTTTATCTTGATAAAGATAATGGTTGACAAGAACAAAGTAGGATTGATAAAGGAAAAATGAGTCATTTAGCTGTTTTATTTATTGAATAGATAGAACTATTTTAGCTGAACAAGTCATGTCCCTATTAGTCCACGTGAAGTAATCCGACGTGTCTGTTTTACTGAATAAGAGGTGAAATAATCCGACGTGTCATTCAGCTTTGAACAATCCAATAATGTGTGTTACTGTTACAGAGTCATGGGCCATGTTACCCTGCGGACAATCCCACTAGGTCTTTTTACAACACAAGATATACTACTAATTTTTGATTTGGTCTGATATACTACTATATCACAAAAAAACACTGCTGTATTTTATGTTACAATTATACAAAAGATATGGTATTGCCGGTTTATTCTGGTTCATCCTGGGAATATTAGTATTACCGGGTTTATTCCTCTTTTTTTAAACAAAACATAACAGGTGAACTTGTCTAATATAATCCTAGTCTTGGTTAAATGCCGATTAAACTTGGTTTAGTGTTAAAAGTTTTAAGTAAGGTTCGAGGGTCAAATAAGAGAAATAGGTTATTTAACTTGAGATTATACACAAATGGGTAAAACTCTATTGTCCATCCAAAGTGACGAAAGCATCCTTTAGAAGTCGCTGTGCTTCTTCTCTCCTCCTGCACACAACCAAAACAACACTATCAGTCTATTACCAATTTATTGTGCTTATTTCTGATCTCAAAAACACATTGAAAGAAACCATAGATTGATATTAATGTACCATTAAAGAGAGAAAACTTAAAGAATACACAAACCTCTTAATGTCCTCCACAGCTTGTTTTCGCTGTTGAATTTGAAGTTCCATAATGTGAATAAGCGTTGCTCTCGCCTGGACATAAGAGAGAGATATAAGAAAAATCAAAATGCAAAAACCGATGAAACATGTTGTAAACTGAAAACGAGATCTTCTTACTTGGTGAGGCCTCAAGGAATTGAGAAGGTGATGCAAATTCTTGAAGATTGAAGATATTTCACCAATCCTCTTTGCATATTGAGAAGGCCTCTCAACAAGAACATCAGCAAGCTCCAATATATGTAACTGTAGTTCTCTATTCAGAGACCGGAGTTCTTTCTTATAATCTACACAAGATCATTGGAATCTCTTCAACAAAACAAAGCAAGAAGATAGCTTGAAAAAGGGTAAGGCTGACATCAGAAGAAAGCATCTTTCAGATAGCTTTAAAAACCAACACTTTCATGTAGTAAGTTTGCTTTCTACTTAAGGGATT
Source organism: Kernera saxatilis (assembly GCA_900406395.1). Classification (NCBI taxonomy): domain Eukaryota; kingdom Viridiplantae; phylum Streptophyta; class Magnoliopsida; order Brassicales; family Brassicaceae; genus Kernera; species Kernera saxatilis. The sequence goes on along the minus strand of OVAY01000303.1, from coordinate 32,703 downwards.
ACGCAAAACCATCCTCATCAACTTCTAGAAGCATAAAGCATCATCATTTTGAGTGTGATTTCAGTTTAGAAGAATAACATACCAACATTTGAATCTTTGGGATAAAGTTGTGGCACTCCTTGCTCTTCTAAGCTCGGAAGAACCTCCTCAGTCTGCAAAAAAAAAAAAAATTAAAAAATGACGAATTTTGGGAATGTGAAGAAAAAAGGGGGAATCTCACTGTGTAATTGCCTCCGAAACAAACGTAGGTTCCTTCAGCTGGAGGTGGAGGTTCAGGAGCAGAATTAGGGTTTTCTGAGTAATCCTTGTAGAGTCTGTAATATGGAGGAGGAGGCGGATAGGTAGCTGTAGCCATTCTCTACAGATCCAAATCCACAACACAGCAAAATCAGCAAAACGCATAAGTATCCTAACTACACAGAGTGGGTCGCAGGGGAGCTGAAATTAGGGTTTGAAATTCACAATAAATTTTCGATACCCAATCTAAGAGCCAGCGATTGTATCCCGCATAATCAATCTGGGTGAAATTATTAACAATTGAAATGGAGCAACTAGGGTTTACATCGACACGAACCTTTTGGGAAGGAAGAAAAAGAAAACAAACGAGGAAGATCGAAGAAGCTTGCTTGAGACTTGGGAGAGATTTGCCAAGACGGTGCAGAGCGAGGAACAAGGACAAACCTTATGGGTTACCGGTTAAAATTGGTTCAATTAGACGGTTTGGTTCAGTTTAATTAAACTAAAACAATGGTTTTTTCAGAATAGGTGCATGTCGTTTTATCACTATTGAGGTTAAAAACAATATACTGTATCTATATTTTAATAGAAATCAAATCTAAAAAAGGGTTTTGAACAAAATATAAAAAATACAAGATTGTTGATTAAATAACTGTTAGTTTTTTAAAATATCAACAAATTTCATATCTAACAACATTAAATTTTAAGATAACTTTTATCCAATAGCAATAAATTTGAAGGTAAGGTAAAATTAAACAATGACATTAAAGGTGAACGTAAAATTTCATTAAAATCATAATTTATAGATCATATCTCCTTAGGTTATTAAAACAAAACAAAACGAAAAAAGTAAAGAAGAAAAACAATGGACGAGATGTGAGAATGAGGAGGTATAGAGCTCACGATAAGAACGTGAGACTGGCCACACCTGAAAACTTTTCTCTTTTCTATCTACTTTGTCCGTTTGTCGTTTACTTCTTGTTTAAGTCGTAACTCACATAACCAATGAGCTTATCTCTTTACCCACATCTCTCTATAAAATCATCTCAACTCCTTCAATTAAAATTTCACAAACCCCCATTTCAGAGTCTTCTACAACAACAAGCAATCAAAACCCAGAAATCCATTTTTGAAAAAGATTCCTTCTTTCTTCTCTCTCTGCTCTGTTTTGTTTTTTCATACAAGAGCTCTGTTTTATCATCCATGGCGTCAAGGAAGCTTTTTTTTGTCAAGCCTAAATACATCTATCCACAACCAGAACCAGAGATGTCCGAAAACGACGAGAATGTCTTTGAATTCGACGAATCTGATATTCATAATTTAGGCGATCATCAATTGCCGAATTCATTTGACGCCAAGAGATCGAAATCAATCTCGCGATTGCGAAGAAAACCGGCGAAATCCGGAGATTTCGTCGGCTCCGATAACCAGAATACGCCAAAGACCGGTTCGCTCCCGGTTAACATCCCCGATTGGTCTAAGATACTCAAGAGTGAGTATAGGAGCCATGTGGTACCAAACGACGACAGCGACGAAGATGACGACGACGATGAGGACATCCACGACGGTGACACGGCGGCGACGGGAGGAAGACGGATGATTCCGCCGCACGAGTATTTGGCGCGGCGGAGAGGATCTTCGTTCACGGTGCACGAAGGCATCGGTGGATCGGCGAAGGGAAGAGATCTAAGGCGATTGAGGAACGCGATTTGGGAGAAGATTGGATTTCAGGATTAATTAGTATATAATAATTAATTATAACTCTATAGGTAATTAATTACTTTAGATCTTAAGGAGGGCTTCTTGTTTTTTTGGGGGGATTTTAGGATCGGTTATAGTTTCGGTTCGAAGGAGAATTTTTCGATATCCTTTTTGCTTATTTCTTCGTGGTTTTTTTTTTTTTTTTCTTTTTTTGGAGTTTTGATCGTCGTCTATCCTTTTCTTTTTGGGTATGATAAATGAAAATTTTATATATTTTTGCCTGAATAAACAATTAAACACTGACAAAATTTCCTTTTAATTTTACAGAAATCGACTAATAATCAAAAACAATAAATGCAATAAGTAGTAAGTAAAATTTTAATAATGAAAGCAATGTTATATAGCATTTACAAAACAATATAATGACTAATCATATACTTTAAGATACACACACAAAAAAATGGATTCATTAGTGAAAGAAGGTGACCCAAACAAAAACCAAAGTTTTGTTAAAACTATACATTTGTTTACCATATCAAAATCAAATAAAGGAAAGACAAAAAAAAAACTGAATGTTAAACATTTATATATATATATATATATATATATATATATATATATATATATATATATAACTGAATGTTAAACATTTATATATGTTATATATATATATACTTTGAACTAAGGAAATAAATGTATTATTAGCTAACAAATCTGAATTCGGATGTAATTCAACATATTATTTTGCTAAAAACAAAAATCCAAAGACCAACCAACAAACAAAAACCGGATTAGTCATTCCAACAATTAACTAAATTCTTCACAAAACATCTCTTCAAAGTTTAAAAACCTTAATTGTCATATGCCAAGTGTCACGTCTATTGAAGGTCGTGATTTGAACGATATATAGTTCATATAAGTCTTCGGCAAGAAATGATGTGTTTTGTACATTTTCTTTTTTCCACTTAACAAACATCAAATTTAAGAGAAAAACTTAATTACGTTTTAAAAAGTTTGATGTGATATTTATTTTCTTAATATTTTTTTATAGAAAAAGTAATAATGATACATTCAATGAAAGTTATTGCAATTTCTATTTCTGTGTTTCCCACTGTCTGCTATGCTTTTGAAACAACAGTTCAAGATTTGACATCATTTCTTTCCTTCACTAATTTGCTTGGTCAAAAAGTTGCAATATTCTCTTTCTCTCGATAATACGCATTACTTGCTTCGTAAGTTTGGTAATTGCATCTTTGTTTTCAAACAACCAGGGAACCGACTGTTTAAAACGCAAAAATATTATGATATTTGTTGTGTATACGCACTCAAAACCTGATGTTTACATGAAAAACATAGAATTTTAATTTTCTTATCAAACACTTTGTGTAACCGCAAACGTAACAGTATGATGATAAGAATATTTCTAGAACGAGTGTTTGGTTATACAAAAAAATTAGCATAAAAAGACATACTCATGACATACGCACTAACGCAAAGAAAACAGTCAAGACTGGAGAAAACAATGGTTTGGTAACACAAAGCATGAGCAATCAAAATCGAATAATGTAGGGAATGTATTGAATGTGGTAATCACACTGTTGCATTACAGAGATGCAGTCAAGTGGCAAACAAGCGGCGCCTTTAGCTTTGGTTTGAAAAGAGACATTGGTTTTGGATTGTTGGTGTTGCAAAATATATTTCTCAAAAATATATTTTTGCCGGAAAAAATAAAGTTATGTTTTAAACATTTTAGTTAAATAATAGTGACCGAATTTTGTTTATTAAATAAATTATTTTAACATTGGTGACTTTACTGATTTGTGACCACTTTATCTTTGATTTTGGCTTCCACTTTTCCGACTTTTTGTTATGTGTTTGTTCGTCGATTGTTGGCCATTTGTTTCCCGTCCCAAATCCATAAAGATACTTTGATCATTTTCTTTGTTAACATTTATTATTTTGATCTTTTGTTATTTACTACTAATCATAATCCCAAATTTTGTTCATTGTTACAATGTTTGCTATGGGTCTCGATTCGATTCCTCTTGCAAACAAAGTCAATGTGCGTGTACCAATTGGTATTATGGGCTTCGACCTGGATTAATTTACATGTGGTGGACTTGCATGAAATTTCTAGTTAATGGGTCTGCTCACCTCTCACTTAATTGGGAGCTATCGTGATCCCTTGTAAAATAAAATAACGAAGAATGTCTATCACAACGATTGCAAAAGAAAAAGTAATCACTCGTGTATATCATACATCTAAATTGAAAAAAAAAAAAATTTGAGCTTTGCAATCGGATTAATTGACAAGAGTTTAAATATGAGTATTATAAACGAGTTAATGGGTAAATATACATACACGTTTTCCTTCAGAGCGTATCTTAGTCGTGGCGTTGATATCAAACTTCGGTAAAACTTCTACAGAAAATCCCTTTAGATGTTAAAATCCCTTTAGATGTTTTCTTACCCACGTCCCATTATTATTAACAAGAACATTTCAATACGCCAATGTTATTTTCTCATTTCAATAAGGGATACAATATTAAAGTTTGGAATTATTAAAACTCTGAAAGAAAAAGAAGAGATTTTTTAACATGCACTTGGGATTATTATTTAAACTTGAAACACAAAGGCCCATTGAGAGCCGAACCGAAAGGAAGGTTCACCACAAAACAAGAAAATAAAGAAAACGGAAAATAAAACATAATATCGATAGTCTTTTTGAGATGGAAACAGAAATCACTTCCCAAGTGCACGAGGCTCGACAACACATCACTTTTGCCCACAGTTCACAGAGCTCAGAAGCTTCCACCACGAAGACGAAGAACCAAGTGAAGAGTCGACTCCTTCTGGATATTGTAATCAGCCAAAGTCCTACCATCCTCAAGCTGTTTTCCAGCGAAGATGAGTCTTTGTTGGTCCGGAGGGATCCCTTCCTTGTCCTGAATCTTAGTCTTCACATTGTCAATTGTGTCTGAGCTCTCAACCTCCAAGGTAATAGTCTTGCCTGTCAAAGTCTTCACAAAGATTTGCATGCCACCACGAAGACGCAACACAAGGTGAAGGGTTGATTCCTTCTGAATGTTGTAATCCGCAAGTGTGCGACCATCCTCAAGCTGTTTCCCAGCGAAGATGAGTCTCTGTTGGTCTGGTGGGATCCCTTCCTTGTCCTGAATCTTCGTCTTGACATTATCGATTGTGTCAGAGCTCTCAACCTCAAGAGTAATGGTTTTACCGGTAAGGGTCTTCACAAAAACCTGCATACCACCACGGAGACGAAGCACAAGATGAAGAGTAGACTCCTTTTGGATGTTGTAATCCGCGAGGGTGCGTCCGTCCTCAAGCTGTTTCCCAGCGAAGATAAGTCTCTGCTGGTCTGGTGGGATCCCTTCCTTGTCCTGAATCTTCGTTTTGACATTATCGATTGTGTCCGAGCTCTCTACCTCCAAAGTGATGGTTTTGCCAGTGAGGGTCTTGACAAAAATCTGCATACCACCTCTCAAACGAAGCACCAAATGGAGGGTTGACTCCTTTTGGATGTTGTAGTCAGCAAGTGTACGACCATCCTCTAGCTGCTTACCGGCAAAGATAAGCCTCTGCTGGTCCGGAGGAATCCCCTCTTTATCTTGAATCTTAGTTTTGACATTGTCGATGGTGTCTGAGCTCTCAACCTCCAGTGTGATGGTTTTGCCCGTGAGGGTCTTCACAAAGATTTGCATGCCACCACGAAGACGAAGGACAAGGTGGAGGGTCGACTCTTTTTGGATGTTGTAGTCAGCAAGAGTCCTTCCGTCTTCGAGCTGCTTACCGGCGAAGATAAGTCTCTGCTGGTCCGGAGGAATTCCTTCCTTGTCCTGGATCTTTGTCTTAACGTTGTCGATGATGTCTGAGCTTTCAACCTCAAGAGTGATGGTCTTGCCAGTCAGAGTCTTGACAAAGATCTGCATACCACCTCTCAACCGGAGAACCAGGTGGAGAGTTGATTCTTTCTGAATGTTGTAATCGGCCAAGGTGCGACCATCCTCTAGCTGCTTACCGGCGAAGATTAATCTTTGCTGATCCGGAGGAATTCCTTCCTTGTCCTGGATTTTTGTCTTGACATTGTCGATGGTGTCAGAGCTCTCGACCTCGAGAGTGATGGTCTTGCCAGTGAGTGTTTTCACGAAGATTTGCATCTGGAAACAAGAAAGCAAGTAATAATCCGATCAGCAAAGACAGACCAAATTTGACCGTAATTAGAAATCAAAACACAGCGAACAGAACGGATCTCGACAGATAAACAAAGACCCATGAAAGCGCAAGTAGAGAGCCACCGTTTTATTTTTACAAAAACCTAAAGAAACAAATTGAATAAATCGTTCTCGAAAACCCTAATTTTCTAAGAGAATCGCACAATCAAGAAAGAAATTGAACAGATCTAAACGATAACGCACCAAATTCTAAAACATGCAATTCTGAACTAGTAAACAGATCTTATTAATAGGCGTTGAAATCAAAAAATCAAGGCGCAAGATAAGCCAAACAAACAAACGATTAATGGAATCGTATATCGGAAAAGAAACGAAGAACGATTCAACTATCGAAGGAACCAGTTTTAACGAAAAAAAAAAATCAATCGAAGGAACCATAATCGGATATCAGAGAAACAGAACCAAAGATAAGACGTAAAATCAAAACTGAAGAACCCATAGAAACATGTACCTTGAAAGAGAAAATCGCATAAGATATTTGCAGAGCGATTTAGGGTTTATGGGAGAGATGAAGAAACAGAGAAAAGAGAAAGGATGAATAAGATCCTTCACATGCGGGTCTTCATTATATAGTCGCCGATAGGCCCAAAATCGTCTTTAATTAGGAGGATAAAAAATCTGAAATATCAATTGAGAAAATCTTCGTGAAATCAAAAATAGGGACCCACGCGACACGTGTCAACGTTTAGAACCGTTCGTTTCACAAATACCGCCTCAACTAGAAACATCCTTCGGTGTATGGATTAGGTCATCAATGACTTATGCTCCACTGGCCAATGGCAATTCACAAAAATAATATCTCCTTTTTCAATTTTTTGTTTTTTAGCTACTTTTCCTTTTGTTTTTCTATTTCCTTCTACTCTAGCTATTTCTTTCTATTTATTTTAGAATAAAATAGCAAAAAAGTACAAAAGTATTCTTGCCATTGAGACTATGTCTTGGTTCACCCAACCCAACAAGCATAAGCAATCATTTACATGGAAAATAAAAATCCTATACATTGATTATTTTTTTGGTTAAAAAAAGTACTATATTGATAATGATAGGTTATCTTCTTATTTTCTTCATATAACATATCAATATTTGGGTTATATTATTCTTATCTACTCTAATAATTTTTTTAAAGGAACTTAACTACCATTGACCAAAAATATTAAAGCTTATCTACAAAATTTATGCATCTCCCAGAATAATGTTTTATGTACAACTCTAAATTTTCTACGTTTTAACCTATCTTAGGAAAAATAATTAATTTTTTTAATTCAATTCAGTACGAGATATGATCTAAGTTTTACCCTCTCAATTTCATTTTTTTTTCGTCGTTATCCTCTCAATTTCATAATAAGTAATTGTTTAACAGTAAATTTCTTTTCCAGTTTTAATATTATGATTTTTTAATTAAAAAAATAAGTGATGATAATAGACTGAAAATTCTGAAAAGCCCATTTTCGTTGTGCTACATTAAAATTTTCTTATCACACCTTGAGGTCCTTAAAACTAGTCATCAAAATATGTCAAAAGCATAATATTTTTATCATTTAAAATATTCATCCGATTTTTTAGAGGCTAGATCAAAATAAAATAACATAATGTAAAATGGTCACATCCGATTTTTTAGTTTATGTCACGTGTATCACTATAATATTCATAACATTTTGCGTACAATCTAAGAATTTCCTAAATAAAATTTCAACGAATGTTTCCATTAAGAATATGATTTTTATTTGTACAATTTGTAGTTAAGAAATTGAAGGCCGTGTTAGCTGACGAAGAGTTATTGACTATATCCGTTTGGGTTTTCCGTTAAAACCAAAATTGCAATATTCAACAGAAAATTGTTGAACCGGGCGAAATTAAATGCCGGGTTTTGGGGTTTCCCTTGTTGAAAGATGAAGATTGGAACTTGGAAGTTTTCAAGAGTTGGAAAAATTCACAAGTCCAAAGACCTTCTTTTTCTCCTCACTCTTCTGCTATAGACTCGTTCTCTCTCTCTCTCTCTCTCTGTAGAATTTGCTAAAAATATGAGGATCGTTGTCAGACAATTCCTGTCTCTTACTCTCTCTCCTCTATTCTCTCTTCTCTGTTGTTACTACTCTGTTTCATTACCAACACAGACTCATCAGAGATTGATTTTCTTTCACAATGGCGTTTATGAGACTTGGCTCCAAATCCGAAGCTTTCCATCGTGAAGGCCAAACCTGGTACTCTTTTTTCTGCATTTTACCTCCCTGAATTAGAAGAATCCACTTATGGAATCGAAATGGGTTTCTCATCAATGGCTAATTTCTCACGATTTCATGTTCCGTTTGTTGAAATCGAGACGAGTTCTTCTTCCTAGAATCGTTAGCCTTTTATGGAATTTCCAGATTCTTCTTTGCAATGTTCATTACTATCTGGATTTCAATGAAAAGAGCTAGCTTTGATTGATTTGTGACATCAATAATCGATTTTTTTTTTGGGGTAATGTTTTATGTCTCTCGTCTACAGGCTTTGCACCACTGGACTCGTGAGTGATGTTACCATAGAAGTTGGAGACATGAAGTTTCATCTCCACAAGGTTTAAAATTTCTTTATCTTTTCTTTTCTTAGTCCTAGATTTGATATAATCTGCATATAGCACAATACGTTGTTTCTAATTGTGTAATGTGTGTCTTGATTTGGTGTAGTTCCCATTGCTCTCTAGAAGTGGGCTTCTTGAGAGGCTAATCGAAGAGTCTTCAACTGATGATGGATCAGGCTGCGTTTTGAGTTTAGATGAAATACCGGGAGGCGGCAAAACGTTTGAGCTCATAACAAAATTCTGCTACGGTGTGAAGATCGAGCTTACTGCTTTCAATGTGGTTAGCCTTAGATGTGCAGCCGAGTATCTCGAGATGACTGATAACTATGGAGAAGGGAATCTTGTCGGTATGACAGAGACTTTCCTCAACGAAGTGTTTGGGAACTGGACGGACTCCATCAAAGCTCTCCAGACGTGCGAGGAAGTAATTGATTACGCTGAAGATCTTCACATTATCTCGAGGTGTGTTGATTCTTTAGCTGTCAAAGCATGTGCTGACCCGAGCCTTTTCAACTGGCCCGTGGGAGGAGGAGGAAAGAACGCAACGAGCGGGCAGAACACGGAAGATGAATCGCATTTGTGGAACGGGATCTCAGCGTCCGGAAAGATGCTGCAACCTACCGGTGAAGATTGGTGGTTTGATGACGCTTCTTTTCTTAGCTTGCCTCTCTTCAAAAGACTGATTACCGCTATCGAAGCACGGGGCATGAAGCTCGAGAACATCGCGATGGCGGTTATGTACTATACAAGGAAACACGTTCCTCTGATGAATAGGCAAGTGACCATGGATGAGCAAGTGATTGAGACACCGACTCCTTCTGAAGCAGAACAAAAGGCTGCTCTCGAAGAGATTGTCGGGTTGCTTCCAAGCAAGAAAGGTGTAAACCCGACCAAGTTTCTTCTCAGGCTGCTTCAGACCGCGATGGTGCTGCACGCAAGCCAATCCTCGAGGGAGAATCTAGAGAGACGGATTGGCAATCAACTGGACCAAGCTGCTCTAGTTGATCTCCTTATACCAAACATGGGATACTCTGAAACGCTTTATGACGTCGAGTGCGTGTTGAGAATGATCGAACAGTTTGTTTCTTCAACAGAACAAGCAGGCATCGTCCCTTCTCCTTGCATCACTGAAGAAGGACATTTGGTGAAGGATGGAGCCGATTTGCTAACTCCAACAACGTTAGTGGCAACTCTGGTTGACGGTTATCTTGCTGAGGTGGCACCCGATGTTAACCTAAAGATGGCCAAGTTCGAAGCCATTGCTGCTGCAATCCCTGACTATGCAAGACCACTAGATGATGGAGTTTATCACGCAATCGACGTGTACTTGAAGGTAAAAAATTTGTTGTTTCTATTATTAACCAATAGATAGATGTATTAAGGTTTTGAGGTTTAATTGCAAATTTTGCAGGCGCATCCGTGGATTACGGATTCAGAGAGAGAGCATATGTGTAGACTCATGAACTGCCAGAAGCTCTCATTGGAAGCTAGCACGCACGCAGCTCAGAACGAGAGGCTGCCTCTTCGGGTGATTGTTCAGGTTCTCTTCTTCGAACAGCTTAGGCTCAGGACATCTATATCGGGCTGGTTCTTTGTCTCTGAGAATCTAGACAACCCCGAGAACCCAAATGGCGGCAATGGCGGTTTACTTAAACCAAGGGGCGAGAACGTGAGAGAACGGGTTTCTGAGTTGGAAAAAGAGTGCATGAACATGAAACAAGAGCTTCAGAAGCTGGTGAGGTCGAAGAGAAGCTGGAAGAATTTCACCAGGAAACTCAACTTCAAGAAGAAATCAGAATGCTGCAAGCCAAAGGATCAAGCAACGCCAGCAATTTAGGAAGAACCTGTCAGTTCGTTCCATCGATCAAACTCCTCTGATTTAAGGCAGAACTACTAGTATTTTCTTCTCTTTTTATTCACTTAGGTAGAAAAAAAAAACAGAACCTCGATGATATCGAGTAGCCAAACAGATTAGCTTTGTTTTTCTTGTTCCTGATGATACTCTGTTTTCAAAAAGGTTTTGATCTTTCTCTTAGTATCTCGCTGAGAGATTTGATGGTTTGAGGTTCTTCTGTCACTGTCTTATCGCAGAAACCAGAAAACTACAAACAAGAGCTCTTGTCGGAAAACATTTTAATTACACTTGTTATACAATTACGGGGTGTTATTTTGCAGCCCCAGAGGAAACAATCTCAGTCACAAATCAACAGAAGGGAAATACAATCAACAAAGAATATCATCAGCAACTTAAACAAATAGGAAGAAGAAGCCAGTAATGTGATGTTTCGATTTCAGAGTCTTAACAGGACGGATAATCTTTGGGCGGTGGTAGAACGGAAAGCTCAGGTGTGTTCCCGTTCTCAACGACGAAAGCCATCTTCAAACCCCACATTGTATGGACTTCCAAGTGACAGTGCATAAACCAAACACCTGCAAGAAACATATGCATTGATCAGTTGATCTGCTCATCATCTTATAAGTGCATTGATAGATCATACCTGGATTATCAGCCCTGAATCTGATTGCAGCCCAACCACCGGTTGGTACGCCGACGGTGTTTCTCTCCGGCGGGTCAATGAGATTGAACTTAGCCGGATCTTTCTTAGGATCAAAGTTTCCAACACCGGTTCCAACGACAAAGAAGTTGTAGCCGTGAAGATGGAAAGGGTGTGACTCAACGGTTAGGAGATTGGTGTCTTGCAAAACAAGCTCGATCGTAGTATTGAACTTAACCCGGCTCAGTCTAGTCCCTGTAGATGTCCCAAGGTTAGCTGTGAGTGGCACACCGGTGTAATTAAACGGTTTGGGCGGTCTGTCGGGGAAATCCGTCCTGAAAACGCCCGACATGTTGAAGTAATGAGCTCTCAAGAGTGCTGTTTTGGGCATAATGAATGTGATATTGTTTATGGAGGCCGCGAGATTCGTTCCGTTCACACAGGTCGGGCAAGCGTTAATGCCTAGCCCGATCGTGTAGAATAGTCGCCGGTCGACTTTTAACGGCACGAGAGCCGGAAAATTTGGTGTGTTGAGGCTCTTGAGCTTTCCGTTATAGTCCAAAGCAAATGATGTGTCGTTAGGCAGAGGAAGGGTTGGTAAAATCGGTAAGACCGTGTTTGGTACGCCTTTGTATTGAAGAATCGCGGTTACGGTTTTGTTGTCTACGGATACTGGAGCATCCATGAACGGTCCAGCCGCCATGAAGTAGCGGTTTGGAGAGCGGTCGGTTTTGACTAGAACGTTTGTGGTCTGACCTGGTCCGATTAAAATGGCTTTGGTTGTGAATGGTTTAGTGTAGACCGCATCGATCTCCACCACGGTCATGTTGTGGCCCGCAATCCCAAAGAACAGCTCGTCGTTTAAAGCCGCGTTGATAATCCTTAGAAGGTATGTTTTGCCTGCTTCGACCTCTATCACGAATGTGTCTATACATGAAACACACAAAAAATGATTTAACTGATACGATCCAAGATCCGATCCGATACGATAAAAACGGTTTTATAAGGATTAAAATTTCTACGTTTCTCGGAACACGGAAAGAGCGGTCCGGGTTTTCCGTTTATGGTATGAGCATCCGACATCGGAGGTGGTGAACCCAACTGATTGGCTTGGTTAACCGCCGTCTCAACGTCTCCATTCCACCATTCTCCTATACTCAAATAAAAAAACCGGAGAAAATGAGAAGAAAACACTGTAGATTGGACCAAACCGGACTGGTTCGGTTTTTTCACTAACCGAGGATTATGTTGGTTTCTTGGTATGGTTGCGGGAACGGATACGGTTTTCCCGGTTGAGGCAAGATGACGATAGCTCCGTAAACGGTGGCTCGTAGCCAAAGGATGTGTGCGTGCCACCAGAGGGTCCCACGTTGTCCGGTCACATTGAAATCATAAACATAACTCTGTCCGGTCTGCATCGGACACTGAGTTATGTATGCTGGACCATCCGCCCAACCGTTCCGGTACTGTTTAAGCCCATGCCTAAAAACCAAATCTTTTGAGTTTCGGTTCACAAAGAAAATGACTAAACCGGTTAGGCCCGTTTGAGACGCAGGAAAGAGAGACTTCACTTACCAATGGATGGACATGTTGTATTGTACATGGTTGGTGACGTTGATGATGACTCTATCACCTTCTCTTGCGTATACTGTCGGTCCGGGGAACATTCCGTTAACCGTGACCATTGGTTTAGGATTGCATAACCGGCTTATGTTCTTCATTTGAACCTGTTGCAAATTCCAAGCGTTAGTTACAAAAATTCTAGCTACATATCTACTGTTGTAAATCAAATATATTGGATTTATAATAAACCGGTTAAGTTAAACCAGTATCATTTGTATTCCGGTTTATTTCAACGGGAAATGGAAAACCTACATCGAATTGGTACTTCTTCACAGCTGCATCCACCGGGGAATCGCCAAGAAACCCAACAAGATAAAAGAAGAGAAGAAGAAAACCCGGGTTTCGGATTATCTTCATTTCCGGTTCAATCTTCCGGTTTGATGCAATGATGAGATTTGATTTGTTTTTAATCTTCTATTGCCCGCTTTTGGTTATACAGATTGTATTGAAGATATCGTGGCTGGTTACAAATGATTATATAGCGTCACAAGGCATACAAAAGGTTGGTGAATCTCTCAAAATATATAAAAATAATATTTTTTAGGTTCAGAGATGAGAAATCCAATGTGAAAAACGGATTAAAATACATTATTATTAAGAAAAACTTTAAACAATATATAATCGAAGAAGAAGGCTTTTAAGCAACTTTCTGAAGACGTTGGGGAATCAGCGTAACGTTTGTTAATAATATGGAGTACCTTCGAAGTTGATATCTGAGCTTGAAATTACTATTTTTGACTTTTTCGTTTTACAATGAAAAATATAAAGTACATATTTCGATTTAAGTCTCTCCAATTCAAGAATGTTTCTAGATGCCTACCTATACTTGTTTTGTTATCCCAGAAGTCCTCCAAAAAAAAACCAATGATGAAGCATTTTTACAATGTTTCTTTTTATACAAAAGAACCCTCAAGTTCGAAGGCCTTAACTTCTTTTCAAAATTTTATATGAATTCTTTTCCGCAAAACCGAGTTTGACATTTCGAGAACGCACTTAGTATATGAGTCAGTATATAAATTAATTATGTATGGATTTTGAAGATTGTCTCAGTAACATTTCTACATTAACATACTAGTTCAACCCCCTAAAATAATTATGAGATTAACATTTCATTTCTGAAAACTTGCTTTGCAGTAACATGTTGCTTAGCCACTCGTTTTAGTCTGTAAATTTTGTTTTGTTTTTGTGATTATATTTTATTGCAATTATATATACCGATGCTTTGGGTAACGGAAAATGACTGGTCGTTGAATATCGTGTATGTACCATATGTATAATTTTCTAAAGTCAAATCTCAACCAACGGATTTTAAATTTACAGGTCAATTTATCAGGAAATTACGCTATTGACCGACAAAATCCAAATTGTCGTGAATCATCTGTTACTGATCAAACACTTTGGGTCCAAAGGCCCATATCTGAAACGATAAGACTAATAAATCATTTTCCTACTAAGTTAAACCCAATTTTAGCTAATGGCTACAGGCTCGTTTAGAATGTATTAAGTAAGTACTTACTTTTTGTGATAGATTTACAAAACCTAATTAAAAAAAAGTATACAAATATTCGCATAATATAATAAGGACAAAACAATCCCTTATAATATAGCACAGAGAAGAAGACCTCCGATTATTTTTCCCTTACTCATATACACAAATTTAGTATTTCCTTTGCTTCTAATTTTCTAACCAAAACAAATTTATTATTTTTCTTCTCTTAATCTCTGAATATTTTGGGGGCATCGATAAATGAAACCACACGTTTTGAAAATGAAACAAAAAGAAGTATTAGGCTTGACGCAGAGGTTGACATTAAAATAGGCGATATATATTCTAAGAAGTTAATTGTATGTAGATTAAGAATAAAGCAATCATTTATTTTAGTAGTATTTTTTTACATTTATTGGTGATCACTCTAGGTAGTCATTAAATATGGTATCTCGGGGAATAATCTTTTTTTTTTTGTTTTTTATCAAATAAACAAACGGAGGAGGATAGAATACATAAAGGCCTCAAAGATGAGGATAAGGATCTTCCCATTTAAATTTTAACTCATCTTCAGAGCTTTTACGAAACGAACTTTCCACTATCAATATAGTATCTTTTTCTATTGCTCCACACTAATTAAAATATTTTATTCATATATCCAACTACTTTTTTAGAAGTCGGCTGAATTGTCCATACTTGGATGGTTTATAACTAGCAGGTGGAAAACCGATCTGACTATTGGTTGGTTGGGTCTATAAATAGATAAACCGATAGTTTGACCGACTAATCAAGTGAATTACTATTTAAAACAGATTGATTTACTGACTAATCCATGATTTTTCGATTATGTGATCAGTTTAAAAAGAAAAAAAATTGGTTTAATTTTTAAATGCGTGGTTTTGAATCTAGAAAAAATAAATGTCAAATCAATATGTTTTCGACTACAACAAGTTTTTGGAAACTTTTGCTTATTGTTATTTATACATATTTGAGGATACTATTCTATGTTTCATCTTGTCTGTGCAATAACAAATTTGGATTAGTACTAATAAGGAGAGACAACGCATTGCTTTGGCAAAAGCGAAATCCGTCGTATTGACGTGTCTTAGGACACTAGTAATTTAGCAAGGCCCACCAATGGCATAGAGCCAAATCTGTGATAATAAATTAGCATTCTACTCGGCTCTGATTTTGCCACGTATTATAAATGGGCCTAACGTTTGCTATTAGGTGAAAGATATGCTTATATTTATCCAAATCCAAACAGTATATAGAAATTCGTGAATGGTTATTGTAAATCCGTGATAGCATTACTATTGTGCAACAAAAGATCATCTTATGTCGTGTTGACGAAAAAAAAAAAACAAGATAGAAAGACAAGATTTTCAGAATACAATAGATACCTCTTTTTCGGGGCCATGCAAAATAATTACTTCTAACTCTTGGGGATATGGACGAATATGCAACTTTTAAAAGATCGAGAAAAAAACATGTTATGAGAATTAGTCAGAATTATTTTGATCTGGAGTTTTGTCGATTATCTCAATTCTTTTGTAACTAGACTCAAGTTTAATGTACCTGATCAAAAACAAATTCACAACAATGTGGTGTCCGATCAAGAATGGCGGAGATATACAGTAAATTAATAATCACCGATGAATAAACCCCATGAAAAATAAACCTGGAACTTGCAAATATGTAAAAAAAAATAAAAAATTAATAGCAGTTGCAAATATTAAGGAAAAAACAAAGAATAGAGAAATTGTGGTCCACACGTGTGAGCACCACTTGGGGTTGTGCTATCAGTTGGAATCTTGTTGAATGAAAAGAAAAAGAAGCAAAGACCACATTTCTCACGTGCCTAATTAAACTCTCTCTCTCTCTCAGATTTCAGAAAGAGAATCCACGCTATAAAAAAAGCACAACGTAAGAAAGAATTGGACAGAAGAAGAGGTAACTAATAATAGATTTGTCTAAAAACAATAATTCCTTTGTTTTCTCATAAAGAATCAGAAACAAACAAACATAGGGTTGAGACTTTGACAATGGAGGATGAAGAGGGAAGAGTTAGAGAGATGACGAAGAAACAGAGTTCAAGGTTTAAGAGCATTTGTGTCTTTTGTGGGAGTAGCAATGGCAAGAAAGCTAGTTATCAAGATGCAGCCATTGATTTAGGCAAAGAATTGGTAAATTATAATGCATACAATCTTTTTCCCCATATCTGTTTCTTTCAATTCTCACCGATGAGATATTTTTCAAGATTCTGATATCTTTTGTTTTTCTTTTCATTTTGTATTACGAAAGTGTTTGTATTACTATTTGGAAATTTCTTTATCGCTAGAGACATAAATTTTGGAACAGAATAAAAACAAAAAAAGGGTTCCAAATTTTGATGGACAGGTGTCGAAGAACATTGATCTTGTTTATGGTGGAGGAAGCATAGGCTTGATGGGTTTGGTCTCTCAAGCTGTTTATGATGGTGGTCGTCATGTTATTGGGTATTTACTAAATTGCATTATAATTCACATCATTTTTTTAAAGTATGGTTTTAATCTTATGATGATGCAGAGTCATCCCCAAGCTCCTTATGTTGCAAGAGGTATTATAATTGGACTCAATGGATCCGAAGGAATAATAATAATAATGGTAATTATAATGCTCTTTGTCTCTCTGTCTCTCTATTTCTCACAAACAAAAAGATTACTGGAGAAACAGTAGGAGAAGTGAGGGAAGTTGCAGACATGCATCAGAGAAAAGCTGAGATGGCTAAGCATTCTGATGCTTTCATTGCTTTGCCTGGTAATTTCTCTCTCTCCCTCTCCACTTTTTTGTGTGTTAATTCTCTCTCCTCTCTATTTTATCTTTATTACAAATAATAACCTCATCTATGAAACCTTTTTTTTTTTTTTTTTT
>OVAY01000303.1:0-15422 GCA_900406395.1 Kernera saxatilis | reverse complement strand
TAGAAACCCTTTTTTTTTTTTTTTTTGAACATTATCTATGAAACCTTTTTGATAACTCATTTGTGAAAACTTTGCCACAAAAGTTCTGAAATGTTCATAACAAGACATCTTTACACTCGTGACTAATTAGAAGCTTATATCTAGTATTTGTTCTTTTTAAGATTTAAACCCAATATTTTGATTCGGATTTACGCGGTAACTATGTTTTAGTAAAACCACTAGATGGAGTAGATTCAACTTTTATGTATAAATATATTTCTAATTCATAGTGCCCAGCAACGATAAACATATAATATGAAAATAAAATTTTATTTATGGTTATTGTAGGTATTTTAGATGATAAAAATATTTGACTCTTATATGTTTTGAGAATAATTCTATATTTCAGTTCCTTCGGTTATTAAAAATAAAAATATATGTGATGGTTAGTGTAGACCTTATATTTTGAAAGTTTGTTTTTTTTCTGGTTTTATGATATTTTGAAAGTTAGAAGTTAGATGTGTAGTGATGCGTTATATGGTGTTTTTTTCCCTACATATATGAATGTTAGTGCTTTGATTTTTTTTTTTTTGTTTGGTTGTCATTATATAGAACACTTCTCTTTAAAGAGAGCGTTTAATAACATGTGGTTCAAATAATATGTGGGAGATCCCATGAGTCAAAGAATCACGACAAATAGTTTTTAAAATAAAGTGAAGAACAATAAAAACAAACTGTTGATCCATCAACATCCAAAGGCAGTGAAAATAGATGTCGACGAAGGAGATCTGTTTCTTATCCAATTTAAGAAAAATTAATGTTCTCAATTATATCTAAAAATATAGATTTCATTAAAAGACCACAATATTATCGGTTTGTCATAACATTGTTTTTCTTGTTTTGGGAGTGCGAATATTTTAAGGGGGACAAAATGGTAATCATGTAGCAAATCGTAGTGATCATCATGAGTGCACTAACGTTTGACCTTTTGACTTAAAAAGAACCAAATACAAATGAAGCACTGATCATCATTCAGATGTTGACTTTTCTTCAGAGGTCAAAAATGAAAAAAAAAAAATCTTCCGAAATTTTACCATTTATGCCACTTGACTAAGTCAACAAATCCTCAGGTGGCTATGGTACACTAGAAGAGTTACTTGAGGTGATAACTTGGGCACAACTCGGTATACATGATAAACCGGTACGTAAACCGGTTTGTTTGATATATAATAAGACAAAAACCAACATTAACCGATTGATTAAGTGATAGAATTTTGAGTATTTTTTTCCTCGCAGGTCGGTTTGTTAAATGTTGATGGATATTATAATGCTTTGCTATCATTCATCGACAAAGCAGTAGAGGAAGGATTTATTCTTCCAACCGCTCGACATATCATCGTATCCGAGGCAACCGCGAAAGAGTTGTTTAAGAAATTGGAGGTAAAATACTAAAATCTATAGGGGATACGGATTTAACCCTAAACCGGACCATATATACAAAGTCTTGATCTCTTTAATGATTCTTAATTTCTGGTTTAACTTGGTAACTAGAACACTAAATCGAATAGTTAAATATGCTTTTTTCCAAATGTCGGGTTTTAGATGAGAATTTTGAATTAAAGTCCAAAACTGGTTAATATTAGACTTGAGTTTGGTTTAACACTGATCAGTTTGATTGTTTTATTGCAGGAATATGTGCCTCAACACAACAAATAAAAGGTGCATCAAAACTGAGTTATGAGACGATTCTTAACGAAGAGCCTCGAAAATTTGATATTACTCGATGATTAAAGATTTGATTATTTCTTAGAAAATCAAAAATCAGATTGAATTAGGGAGTCCAAAATGTAAATTTGTTTTCTGATTTTGTTTTGTTTTTGTTTTCACGTGGTATCTGAAATTCATGTGTTTGTAATATGTAAACTAGTGCATTTTGTTTAAACTTTTAGTGAGTTCATATGCGTTAGACAAATATTCAGTACATATAAAAACATGAAAAGTAAATGTTTTTTTGAGGTTTTTTTGATCCAACGATTTTGGATTCAAGGAGTTGTTTTGACACTTTCGGATTCCATCCTAACTTGAATTTCTCCTAGGAACAATTTTTATTTAATCTCGAATTGTTTAGTTTAATTAATATCCATATGTCTCCTCCTAAAACAGCCGCGATTCGATCTTATTGTTATGGTCTCCACTCTCCACAAAATAACTCTAATAATAAAACCAATGAAAATAAAGAAAACCCCACTTGATTAACCGAAAACATTTGTTGAAACGAACCAATTAATTGAACAATTAACGAGTCTGATTTGTAACTGACGTCTCTTGATTCGAGGTTAATTAGTAAATTCTCAATTTTCCGGTTCTTATGAACCTACCCACCATGTGTTTTAAGCCCAAGAAAGATTCAGTGTACCCAGAAGGAAAATAATTTCAATTGTCTCTTACACTAATGAAAGGTTCGTTACAAAATCCGAATTATTTATATATATTAAGAATAAATAATTATTTGGACACGAAGCCCAAAAGATCACAATCTAGTTAAAAAAGAGAGACAAGAAAGATTCTTTAAGCTGATGGATGATCTGTACCATGTAGCTGTGTTCCCTTTTTGGTGTTTACTCTTACTTAACTGCCCAAACAACATCAACGAGAGACTTTAAAAACTTCCTTATAACATAATAAATAATTGAAATTGATTCATTGGTCAATATATCAAGCTATCTCCAATTAATTTTCTTTTGGATATTATAAATTCCATATGTAACTGAAATTTGACTACCTGACTCTTTTAAGAATTCTGACTTTTTTTATTCTTTCAAACTCTGAATTGTTTTTGGTCATCGGTACGGAGAGCTTTTTGTTGGTATTTTCGTTTTTGAAATGGATTTAGAAAGAAGCATCGCTGGGTTGTGGATTACAGCAACTATTTAGTGAAATATTTAGTATAGGCAAAATGATTAGTAATTAGAGAATATGTTGATGAAATGTGATTAAAAAAATTTTTTTATACGATATTAAAAATTCCAGAAATACATCTACACAATTTAATTTGAAAATGAGAGTGGGATTATTGCATCCATCATCTCGGTATGTAAAGATCTTTTTTTTTTTTTTTTTTTGAGAAAGAAGAAAATGTTTGTTTTCTATAATGAAAAAAGCAATTTCAAGCATTTATGTCTGTAACTTTGTATATATAGCTAAACATTGTACGTAGTTATGAGTCAAAAATATTCGTAGTACTTTATAAAAAAACAAAAAATCGTAGTTATTATTTTTATTTCTTTAATATAAGCTGTGTATAAAATATAGTATATATTTATAGTATTATAAAAAACAAGTGTGGTCTCTGTGTTATGGTTCATTGAACATATACATCAACATAGGACTAGGAGGAGCCCATGTTCTTTTCATTTGATGCAAAGTTTTAGTTTCTTGTGTTTTAATTTGCTTCCTATCCAATATACATGTGTGTGCCTATATATATATGTAGTTTCTCAAGAGCATGGATAATGATGAGTAAGTTAAATATATAGTGACAACTTAAATGAAAACCCGAAAAAATAGTATGGTACAATGTATGAGTAACGAGAGCCCAAGCTGTACTTCCATTGATGTAGGAGATGATTGGGAACACGTGGATTATATTTGATTAAAAATAAGATAAATTTCTTCTTTAATTGTTTTTTTGGTTTTGGGTTTGATTTTGTGGTTTCGTTAGTTCGGTTCAGGTTAGTTAATTATTATTTGGTTTTTGATTTTGTGGTTTCGTTAGTTCGGTTCAGGTTAGTTAATTATTATTTGGTTTAGTTACTATTTTGGTTTGGTCTAGTAATAACCGTAGATGTCAGTTTCCACAAATTTCAGCAACCGCCAACATATTTAAGTTTTTAAACAAACCAAGCTCTTAAATTTGAGATTAAAAGGCACATAAAACAAAACCCCTGAGTTTTTTATTTCGTCGAACTTTTATTCTTTGCAATTAATAATGATACCTATACACATGGCATCAAAATAATTATATAGATACACATACATATGATATCTACAGTATTCTAGTTAAACATAAGAACTTGCCATATAATGGACATGTTGTTTTTAGTATTATGTGGAGTATATTGTTCAGTCCTGTTTTATATATTCATGGAACACTCTAATTTATTGTTCCATTTTATCAGTCAAGAACTTCACCTTTTGATAACGTCTCTCTTTGTATCGGCAACTTTTGTTAGTTGTGTCAAATAACGTAATTTTACAATCGAAGTTTTGTATTTTATATTTGCATAAGGTAAATTTATAATTTATCCTTACCACGAGTCTTTTCCAATTACCGGTTTGATAAAAGGGTTTATGGCCCACGACTAACTCATTCTCAGAAATACGGTTTGTCTTATGCTCTACCGGAGAGATCGTGAAGATGTTAACCAAGCTAAACCGGTAATTAGGAGGGGTTCAATTTGTGTTGATCTCAGACCAAAAGAGATCACAGGTTGATGAAGAAAACAATTTAATATCTAAAAAGTCAAATTATAGGGGTTTAAGTTAATTTTGCATGGATTCAAAAATATTCAAAGATTTAGATTCGCTTTAATGAATTAGTTAAACTTAAAAAGTATAAAATATTATTAGAAAAGTTACATTTAAAATGATCTTATGTTAGTAAAACAGGTATATTACATATCTAGGCATATTTCACAAAACTAACATTTTTTGGGTGTCTAGTCTACGTTCATTTCCTGATGGGTCTGACTTGTCTGAGGACAAAATAATTTGATTTAGCAATTGAAAAAATGTACTTTTTTAATTGAGGTTACAAAAAAGGTATTTTCGTTTTTTGATGCTATTATTACCTATGCAATGAGAGAAAGAGGGGTCCAGAATTTTATAATAATTAATTATCTTGTCCACTTATTTTGAAATTAAAAATTTAGATTAGTTTAGGAGAGTTTATTGGTTCATAGATTTTGGTGGATTTAAAAATCTATATAAAAATTCGGTATTATTCAATTATTGATTTTAAAATTTTATTTAAAATCACATTTTATTGGTTTTATCATTTGTAAATACTAATTAAAATCCATCGTTATTCATTTAATGATTTATTATTAGATTTCGAAATCCATGTTTATTTTTATATAGATTTGGAAATAAAAATAAAATGATTCAAATTCGTAGGAAAATAGTATTATTTCAAAATCTATATATTTTGATTTTAAAATAAATAAAATTTTTAAATTATATATGTATTTATAAATACATAAATCAATAAAATTCTTTTAAAAAAAGGTTAAGATATTTGTAAACTTTTAGTTTAATTAAGAAGACGTTTTTTAGCCAGAAGAAAAAAGAATATTACTTTCTTTTACATTTATATAAATCTCTTTCTCTCTTTCTCTCTTTCTCTCTCTCTCTCTCTCTCTTTCTCTCTCTTTCTCTCTCTTTCAAGGTGGCACAAGCACCCATAACCTTCAGACCTATAGAGATACATGTGTATGTATATGTAATTTATATATATTATATATTGATTTTGGATCTCTCTTTATCTCTCTCTCTTGGACTTAAAACTGAGCTCTTTCTCTCTTTCCTTTTTTTTTTCTCTCTCTCTATCTCTCGTGGCTTGATAAGAGTTTTTTCTCTTGAAGATCCGTTTCTAGGCCTCTCACTGGATAATTAGATATTGGTTGGGTCAACTTGCGATCATGGCGATTTCACAGGTGACGTCTTCTACTCCAAAAACCCTAATTCTCTGTTTTTTTTTACTGGGACTTTTGTACGGACTTCCATGGGTTTTTGTAGTTTTTGCCTCGGATTTTGTGCAAATGGGGGTTTCTGGGGTTTTTGGCATGTGCCTGCTCGTTTCAGCTTTTAATTATTTCATCAGGTGGATCGTATCCGAGTTTGCAGCTAGATAGATCTCTCTCCATTTTTCTGGATTTCCGACTTTGGGTTTGCCATGATTCTTCTCTCATCTAGGTTTCTGGGAATTTTTAATTGGGCTATTCAAACTTTCTTTTACTCTACTTGTTTGTGTGTTTCTTTTCGTGGTTGACCTTTTTTTTTCTTGAAGATCTGAATGCGTAGATCATACGGGATCTTTGCATTTTGTTGCTTTTCGTCAGCGTTACGATTCTCTTAGCTTGAATTAAGTGAAGTAGTTGTATAGCTGATTTTCTTTTGTGTTGGGATTAGTTATCGAAGGGTTTTCATTAATTGAGCTTATCCCTTTTTGCTACTTAGATCGATTTTATTCGTTTGAAAGATTTAACTATAGAGCTGTATATAGTCAGCTTCATCTGAATTTTACCATGATTTTTCAGGTCTGAAACTGATTCGAGTGGTTTGGAAATATCCGTATTGGTTTAAGCATATGGAAGTCTGTGTTCTGTTCTTGGTTGCTCTATTAGGGCTTCCTCCTTTTGGACCGACTTACCTGATGTTGTAAGGAACAGGGTTTAGATCTCCTTGAAGCAGCATTAAGGTCTCGTCCTTAACTTAACTTTAGAAGCTCAAGTGGTTACTAGAGGAACCTTCAGTTATTAGGTAAAGACTGTACAGAGCTGTAAAACAAGCAGCACAGAGTGGCTCTATTGTTTCTCAGTGTTATGTTGACGAAAGAACCGTCTGATTCTGTATGAGCTGTGGAGGGAGTCTAATTTAGCAAGGGAAAGTGTTTTAGATCAAAATTTGTGATTTCTGCGCGGCGAGTCTTTCAGTGAACTACAATTGATTAGTAGTGCTGGCCTCAAATCCTCCTCTGAGTAATTATATTATCAGATAGATTTAGGATGGAAGCTGAAATCGTGAATGTGAGACCTCAGCTAGGGTTCATCCAGCGAGTGGTTCCTGCTCTACTGCCGGTCCTTTTGGTTTCTGTCGGATATATTGATCCCGGAAAATGGGTTGCAAATATTGAAGGAGGTGCCCGTTTCGGGTATGACTTGGTGGCAATTACTCTGCTCTTCAATTTTGCCGCCATCTTGTGCCAGTATGTAGCAGCTCGAATAAGCGTTGCAACTGGTAGAAACTTAGCTCAGGTATTTGATCCCCTTTCTCAGCATTTATCCGATCTCAAAGCTTTTTTTAGCTACACTTTTTAAATAAAAAACTGGGCTTTGTGGTTGATACTTTCTCAGAGTTACTAGCTTTGCAGTTATACGTACTGTACCCCATTGGAATTTATTAGCCACCTTCTCTATTTCTCTAACATTTGAATGTTCTTTACTGGGACAGATCTGCAATGAAGAATATGACAAGTGGACGTGCATGTTCTTGGGCGTTCAGGCGGAGTTCTCAGCAATTCTGGTCGACCTAACCATGGTAGTTACTTCCAATCTTTTTCGTTCTTAAACTTTTATTATGTTTGATGGAAAAAATGATTCGCTTCCTCTGACTTGAGCTTCTCAATGAAACAGGTTGTGGGTGTTGCACATGCACTTAACCTTCTCTTTGGGGTGGACTTATCCACTGGAGTGTTTTTGGCCGCCATTGATGCATTTTTCTTTCCTGTTTTCGCCTCTTTCCTTGTATGACTAGTCTTCCCGTCTTTTTTTTTTCTTCCGTGTTCTTGATATCGGAAATTAGCTGACATGCATACAAATTTTACAGGAAAATGGTATGGCAAATACAGTATCCATTTGCTCGGCAGGCCTGGTTTTGCTTCTCTATGTTTCTGGCGTCTTGTTGAGTCAGTCTGAGATACCATTCTCTATGAACGGAGTGTTAACTCGGTTAAATGGAGAGAGCGCATTCGCACTGATGGGTCTTCTTGGAGCAAGCATCGTCCCTCACAATTTTTATATCCATTCTTATTTTGCTGGGGTACCTCTCTTTCTATGTATCTCTCTTTTCTATTAAGAAGCAATAATCCTACTAAGCAGTGAACGCTTATTGCAGGAAAGTACATCTTCATCAGATGTCGACAAGAGCAGCTTGTGTCAAGACCATTTGTTCGCCGTCTTTTGTGTCTTCAGCGGACTTTCACTTGTAAATTATGTACTGATGAATGCAGCAGCAAATGTGTTCCACAGTACTGGCCTTGTGGTACTGACTTTTCAGGACGCTATGTCACTAATGGAGCAGGTTTGTTCTGACGTTTTTATGCTTCTTATTAGTCTAGAATTCATTTTTAGGGAGACAGTTTGAAACATCTCCTGAATATTAATTTTTTGGTTCTTGATTTTTGAGCGCAGGTATTTAGGAGTCCGCTCATTCCAGTGGTCTTTTTGATGCTCTTGTTCTTCTCAAGTCAAATTACGGCACTAGCTTGGGCTCTAGGTGGAGAGGTCGTCCTGCATGACTTCCTGAAGATAGAAATACCCGGTTGGCTTCATCGTGCTACAATCAGAATTCTTGCAGTTGCTCCTGCCCTGTATTGTGTATGGACATCTGGTGCAGACGGGATATACCAGTTACTTATATTCACCCAGGTCCTGGTGGCGATGATGCTTCCTTCCTCTGTAATACCGCTGTTCCGCATTGCCTCGTCGAGACAAATCATGGGTGTCTATAAAATCCCTCAGGTTGGCGAGTTCCTTGCACTTACAACGTTTTTGGGGTTTCTGGGTTTGAATGTTGTTTTCGTTGTTGAAATGGTATTTGGGAACAGTGACTGGGCTGGTGGTTTGAGATGGAATATTGTTATGGGCACCTCGTTTCAGTACACCACTCTGCTTGTATCGTCTTGTGCTTCTTTATGCTTGATGCTCTGGCTTGCTGCTACGCCACTGAAATCTGCCAGTAACAGAGCAGAAGCTCAAATATGGAACATGGATGTCCAAAATACTTTATCTTATTCATCTGTTCAAGAAGAGGAAACTGGAAGAATTGAAACAAGGCGGAATGAAGAAGAATCAATAGTGCGGCTGGAAAGCAGGGTAAATGATGAGTTAGATACTACGTCTGTTACTAGCTCGGTCTATGATTTGCCAGAGAATATCCTAATGACGGATCAAGAAATCCGTTCGAGCCCTCTAGAGGAAAGCGAGTTGGATGTGAAATTCTCTTCCCGTCAAGTTAGTAGTCTTGGGGAAGACTCTGATGTAAAGGAACAGTCTGTATCGCAGTCAACGGTGGTCAAGGAGGTTAGTGATAAGGATTTGGTTGTGGAAACAAAGATGGCGAAGATTGAACCAACGAGTCCTGTGGAGAAGACTGTTAGCATGGAGAATAACAGCAAGTTCATTGAAAAGGATGTTGAAGGAGTTTCATGGGAAACAGAAGAAGCTACAAAAGCTGCTCCTGCAAGCAACTTTACTGTTGTATCTGATGGTCCGCCTTCATTCCGTAGCCTAAGTGGGAGAAGCGAGGAAGGGGGAAGTGGTACTGGAAGCCTTTCACGGTTGCAAGGTTTGGGGCGTGCCGCCCGGCGACACTTATCTGCAATCCTTGATGAGTTTTGGGGACATTTATATGATTTTCATGGGCAATTGGTTGGTGAGGCCAGGGCAAAGAAACTAGATCAATTGTTTGGCGCTGATCAAAAGTCAGCCTCTTCTGTGAAAGTCGATTCTTTTGGAAAGGACATGAGCAGTGGATATTGCATGTCACCAACTACAAAGGGATTGGAATCACAGATGAATTCAAGTTTATATGATTCACTGAAGCAGCAGAGGCAACCCGGAAGTATCGATTCTTTGTATGGACTACAAAGAGGTTCATCACCGTCACCGTTAGTCAACCGTATGCAGATGTTGGGTGCATATGGTAACACCACCAATAATAATGCTTATGAATTGAGTGAGAGAAGATACTCTAGCCTGCGTGCTCCATCATCTTCAGAGGGTTGGGAACACCAACAACCAGCTACGGTTCACGGATACCAAATTAAGTCCTATGTGGACAATTTGGCAAAAGAAAGGCTTGAAGCTTTACAATCCCGTGGAGAGATCCCAACATCTAGATCTATGGCCCTTGGTTCACTGAGCTATACACAGCAACTGGCTTTAGCCTTAAAACAGAAGTCTCAGAATGGTCTAACCCCTGGACCAGCTCCTGGGTTTGAGAATTTTGCTGGGTCTAGAAACATATCGCGACAATCTGAAAGATCTTATTACGGTGTTCCATCTTCTGGAAATACCGATACTGTGAGCGCTGTAGTTGCCAATGAGAAGAAATACAGTAGCATGCCAGATATATCGGGATTGTCTATGTCCGCAAGGAATATGCATTTGCCGAACAACAAGGGCGGATACTGGGATGCGTCAACTGGAGGAGGAGGGTATAGCTCGTCTTATGGTCGACTAAGCAATGAATCATCTTTATACTCTAATTTGGGGTCACGGGTTGGAGTAACCTCGGCTTATGATGACGTTTCTCAATCAAGAGGAGGCTACAGAGATGCCTATACATTGCCACAGAGTGCAACAACAGGGACCGGATCTCTCTGGTCTAGACAGCCCTTCGAGCAGTTTGGTGTAGCAGAGAGGAATGGCGCTGTTGGTGAGGAGCTCAGGAATAGATCTAATCCTATTAATATAGACAACAACGCTTCTACTGTTGATGCAGAAGCTAAGCTTCTTCAATCGTTCAGGCACTGCATTCTGAAGCTTATTAAACTGGAAGGATCCGAGTGGTTATTTGGACAAAGCGATGGAGTCGATGAAGAGCTGATTGACCGGGTAGCTGCAAGAGAGAAGTTTATCTATGAAGCTGAAGCTCGAGAAATAAACCAAGTGGGTCACATGGGCGAGCCTCTGATTTCATCGGTTCCTAACTGTGGAGATGGTTGCGTCTGGAGAGCTGATTTGATTGTGAGCTTTGGAGTTTGGTGCATTCACCGTGTCCTTGACCTGTCTCTCATGGAGAGTCGGCCTGAGCTCTGGGGAAAGTACACTTACGTTCTCAACCGCCTTCAGGTAAAAAAAAAGGAACGCAATTCTCTTAACTTAAACCGCAATTTTGAAGTTTGAAAACCAAAGCTTATGTTTTTGACATGTAATGGATTGCAACAGGGAGTAATAGATCCGGCGTTTTCAAAGCCGCGGACACCGATGACACCATGCTTTTGCCTTCAGATTCCGGCGATTCACCAGAGAGCGAGTCCGCCTTCAGCTTCTAACGGAATGTTACCTCCGGCTGCAAAACCGGCCAAAGGAAAATGTACAACAGCAGTCACACTTCTTGATCTAATCAAAGACGTTGAAATGGCAATCTCTTGTCGGAAAGGCCGGACCGGTACAGCTGCAGGAGACGTCGCTTTCCCAAAGGGGAAAGAGAATTTGGCTTCGGTTTTGAAGCGGTATAAGCGTCGGTTATCGAGTAAACCGGTTGGTATGAATCAGGATGGACCCGGTTCAAGAAAGAACGTGACTGCAGCGTCTGCGTACGGATCATTGAGTTGATGAAGAAGACGACCATTTGATTCTCATGATCTAAGAGACGTCGAGAGGAAGCCGAAGAATCAAAGCCGTTTGCTTTTAAATTGCTCCTCTGCTTCGTTATTGTGTATTAAGAAAAGACAAAAAAAAATGGATTTTTGTTGCTTCAGAATTTTTCGCTCTTTTTTTCTCTTGATTTGGTTGTAATGTTATGTTTATATACATATCATAGGACCATAGCTACAAACCGAATCCGGTTTGTGTAATTTGATGCGGAATCATAAGAAAATCATCATCTCTTTAACCGGATGTTACTGAGTAGCACACGTAGACGCTCTAAATGCTGCCACGTGCCCTTATGACATACTGTTATCTATCTTCTTCTCGAATCGTCTTCTGGTTCCTCAAATCATTCAATTTCAGGGGAAAAAAAACAAGCAGAGTAACTAAACAAATGGGTTATGTGATCTTCATATCGTTTCCGGCGATTCTTCTCCTCTTGATCGTAGCTATCGCTTTTTATCTCATCGGAAGGAAAATCGGCCGGCGAGAAGGTATGTCGCAGATTCATTACGGGCCGCCGTTGGCTGGTATGCCGGCACCTGCCCCGCCGCTAAAAGCTATGGAGAAGCCACCGGAGGTTTAGCAATACCGGTTGTGTTGTCTATGATGACGTAATATTACGTAAACATCCTTTGTTGTTATATAGATCAATGAAGTAAGAACGTTTTTCATGAGTCTTTTTTCTCTAACCTCGTTATTGGGCCGATGCTGAAACATAAAAAATCTCTTTATTGGGCCTGGGTTTTCAAAAAGACACATCGTCGCGTTTTGTATTTTAACGTACTTACTTCATGCCGTTTCACCTAATGCAACTTAGGAACTACGCGGCGTTTTTACGAAAGAAGAAATATTCGCTCCAGAGAAGAAAGTCATACATACAACTTTTTGTCCCAACGCAGAAAAAATTCTCTCTTTCTCTCTCTCGAATAATTTAGTTTTTCCTTCGTCCTTTTGGTGCTTGAAGAGATGACTATGGCAGCAAACTTTGCGAGACGGCTGATCGGAAGCCGATCGTCTCAGATCCTTGGAACTGTGAACTCTAGCTCAGGTGCGGCTACTTCCGTCGCTAGGGCTTTCTGCTCGTCCACCACTCCGATCACCGCAACCCTCTTCCCTGGCGATGGGATCGGTCCCGAGATCGCTGAATCCGTCAAAAAGGTCCCTCATCCTAATCTGTTTTCTACGCAGAATTTCGAGTTATCGAATTAGTAGTTACGAGAGAATTGTTGATTTTAATTTTGGGTGCGTTGTGGAAATTCGGTACAATTTGCGATTTGTGGGAATTGGGCATATTTATAGTCAGTTTTGCTTCCTTTTGTACTGATTCAGGTGTTTACAACCGCTGGTGTGCCAATTGAATGGGAAGAACACTATGTTGGGACTGAAATAGATCCTAGAACACAGAGCTTCTTGACCTGGGAAAGTCTCGAATCTGTGCGTAGAAACAAAGTTGGCTTGAAAGGTCCAATGGCTACACCAATTGGGAAAGGTCACCGTTCTTTGAACCTGACTCTTAGGAAAGAGCTGAATCTATATGCCAATGTTAGACCTTGCTACAGTCTTCCTGGTTACAAAACTCGTTACGATGATGTTGATCTGATTACCATCAGGGAAAACACGGAAGGAGAATACAGCGGGCTCGAACATCAGGTTAAGTTTGTTGGGTTTATTGAACATTTCAGCTTAGTTCTTCTAAGAACTCTTTCTGATGATTGTTTGTTGTCAATAATAGGTTGTTAGAGGTGTGGTGGAGAGCCTTAAAATCATTACCCGTCAGGCGAGTTTGAGAGTTGCAGAGTATGCCTTTCACTATGCTAAGACTCATGGAAGAGAGAGAGTTTCTGCGATTCACAAAGCCAACATAATGCAGAAAACTGATGGTCTTTTCCTCAAGGTCTGCCCATTTTGTACCCCTAGAATATATATTTAACATTTTCTTATAAGGAGATCAAAGCAATGATTATTAACGTCTACTTACTTATTTACTGTTCGTTCTGAGGCGACTTTTTATTCCTTTTTCAGTGTTGTCGTGAGGTTGCTGCGAAGTATCCTGAGATAACTTACGAGGAGGTTGTTATTGACAACTGCTGTATGATGGTAAGCTACAACACCAAATCTACCATTTTTTTCCGTTAATTAAGTTAGTGCTCGGGTTTACCTTGTAGAGTTTGGAAGTTAGATTTTCTCGAGTTCCGTTTTGTGGAATATGTGAATAATAATCTTGAGATGTCTGCAGCTTGTGAAAAACCCAGCACTGTTTGATGTCTTGGTGATGCCAAACCTCTACGGTGACATTATCAGCGACTTGTGTGCTGGATTGGTTGGAGGACTAGGATTGACTCCAAGGTGAAACATTGGTTCCTTCATCTTGAATAATAGCTGTTTAGTATGATTATGATTCAGTTATCGTAAGGCCTTATCATCTTTGACGCAGTTGTAATATCGGGGAAGATGGTGTAGCCCTTGCCGAAGCAGTTCACGGTTCTGCACCTGATATCGCCGGAAAGGTTAGTTCTAGAAACACTTGATCACTCCAATTTCATCACAGTAAACTGTCACCAATTAAGTGAAGTCGATCCCACTCTTACGGTAAGACCAATTATATGATTTTAGAATTTGATCTTTTGATGGTGTAGAACTTAGCAAACCCAACCGCTCTGCTTCTGAGTGGAGTGATGATGTTGCGTCACCTGAAGCTCAACGAACAAGCAGAACAGATACACAGTGCAATCATCAACACCATAGCCGAGGGCAAATACAGAACCGCGGATCTTGGAGGTTCATCGACCACAACTGAGTTCACAAAAGCCATCTGTGATCATCTCTGAACATCGTAAAATCCCAATTCTTTAACGAATCTGAAATTCTTCTTGTTTATCGTTTACGGTTAGAATAAAAAACGGGCATTGGCTTTCTCTTCATGAGTTTTATTACTTTTGAAGCTCTTGTTTCTGCCTCAAAACGTCTTTTTAAATTCTCTCTGCCGTAAGGCAAGATTCATAACACTGGACAAGTGATGTTTTTTCTTTTCTTTCTGAAATCCATCAGGAGAGTTTTGTTTTCTTGCTTGAATTTTTCTATTTCCTTATATCTGTAATCAGTTTATTAAACTCTATACAAATTTTCCAAACTTGTCTTTGTACTTCATCTCAATTGAAACTTGATACATTATCGTTACATAAAATTACTGTAAATAGTTAGCTTTAGCAATAAACTGCAGCTACCTTTCTTTACGTAACTTTGGAGAAAAAGGTTGGTAAAAATATCCAGAAAAGAAAAGACAAAATCATCAAATGAAGAAAACTTACCTTAATTGTAAAAATTTGTAATTTTGTAAAATGACGAAATAAATATATATCTAATCATGATTTTAAAAATTAAAAATTGATTGATTAAACTTTATAGAATGGCATAATTACTCGGCCCACAAAAAGAAGAAGAGGGTATCGACAAAATAAACATTAAATTGGGTGACAAAAAAAAAANAAAAAAAAAAAAAAAAAAAAAATTGATATGATTTCAACCCTAATTTCTGAGAGTCTCTAATTTTCTCCATACCCGGCCGTGGAAACCACCATGTACGAACTTTACGGTTACGAAGAGGCAATCACATGCGTCTTCTGGGACGTGGAGGATTTCCCAGTCCCCACCGATCCCGATTTGTATTTGTTTACTGAGAATATCAGAGAGGCTCTTGACAATGAGGGTTATCTTAGTCAGGTGTCAATCAAAGTTTATTGTGGGGAGAAAACGGATGATGAGGTGGATTACATTCGCTCAGCTCGCATCATGCTCGAACACCAAGGGAATGATAAAAGTGCGAGACTTCATAGGATGTTAAGGGACATGGTTTACTGGGCATACGACAATCCTATTACCGAACATAGCTCCACACGATATAATTTGTTGGTAATTTCAAAAGACATGGATCTAGAAGAAGAAGAAGAAGAAGAAGACTCGGACTTTATCAGTGTTCTTCGAGAATTGAGAAAAAGACATTACAATATTCTCTTGGTAGTGCCTGATGATTACTACCCACCAGAGGAGTTACTTCCTGCTGCAAGA
>OVAY01000302.1:0-69109 GCA_900406395.1 Kernera saxatilis | reverse complement strand
TAAACGTTTGGGTTGAAAATAGTTTTTTGTGTAAGCACAAGAAAATAATTTCCAACGAGGTTCAGCAACAAGTCTACGTTTTCAAACTTCGTTGAAACTTGTTTTGAACAAAATTTTGCTTAATGCTCGATTTCAGNAAGTCTACGTTTTCAAACTTCGTTGAAACTTGTTTTGAACAAAATTTTGCTTAATGCTCGATTTCAGATTTACACGACCATCAAAACCTCTGGCTAACTTTTTTTTTTTTTGACAACAGTCATTTATTTTCAACTTGATATAAACTCCGACTTTGTAATATGCATTCGACCTTATTTGTAAAATTATATATTTTTGACAACAGTCATTTATTTTCAACTTGATATAAACTCCGACTTTGTAATATGCATTCGACCATATTTGTAAAATTACATATTTCTAAATAATTCTGTTTTTCCAGTTATGTGTGGAATTCCATTAACGAACATAGAATAATTAATTATCATGTTACTTTTACAAGTTTTTATTTTATTTTTGGTTAACCTACCAATTGTCTCATTTAAAGAAATTTTAGACTATTTCTTTTTTTTTCCTAATAAATTATTTCAATCGTCGATTTTCGGTCTCTCTCTCTCTCTCTCTCTCCGTTTCACCATCCGCCGTTCGAATCGAATCCACAGAAAGTCCGTTTCGATATCAGAAAAGTGATGGCGTCACTTTTGTAAAAGATCTTATGTGGGCGGCCACGAATTCAATGGGGAGAGAGAGAGATATAGCTAGAGAGTAGCTAGCTGGTTTTTCTTCGTTGTAAAGTTCTTCCATTGAACAAGCAAACGTATTAGGGAGCTGATCAAAGGCTCAACAATGCCGTTGACGAGGTACCAGGCTCGGAACGAGTATGGATTAGCAGATCCGGATCTGTATCAAGCCGCCGATAAGGATGACCCCGAAGCTCTGCTCGAAGGCGTCGCCATGGCTGGCCTTGTTGGCATATTGCGTCAACTCGGTGATCTCGCCGAGTAAGTTTATCTAATCTCTACTTGTATCATTTCTTCTTACTGTTGGGAATTTCTGCAATTGAGCTCAAATCGGGTCGAATTCGTGGTTATGGAATCCACTGTTCTCGACCCACGAGATTTATAGCATCAATTTTGGAATTGTTTGACGAATCTGTGGGCTTTGTCTCTGGATTTGGTTGTGGAAGTGAAAAAAGTTTGAAATTTTTAATCGAAATTGACTTATATAAAAGGTTTGCTGCTGAGATGTTCCATGACTTGCACGAAGAAGTAATGGCAACTGCTTCTAGAAGCCACGGTCTAATGGCTCGTGTACAACAGCTCGAAGCAGAATTCCCTTTCATAGAGAAGGCATTACTTTGCCAGACCGATCATTCACCATTTTTTTCTAATAAAGGTCGGACCTTGATCCTTGTTTTTTTGGTATTAGGTTGATTCTAATCGAAAGTAAGGCCATAGAAGATAGCTTGGCTTTATTATACTGATCTGCAAGACTTTATGCCAGTTTGTCTTGGAATTACCTTTTTTCCAGTTCGCACAAATTTGCTACGGACTCTACACTAGAAATAATATTAGGATAGCAGATATTCTGTGCTCAATCTACATCCGCACGATTTTATCCAAAGCATTATATTTTGCCAGTGTTGTTTTTCTATGCTTTGAACATTTATGATGTGGTCAGCTATACTGTTGGATTATTTCAAGCTACTCTATAACTCTATTTCAGGTGAGGAATGGCATCCGAATCTCCAACTGGAACAGAGCGTTATTACACGTGGTGACTTACCTCGCTGTGTAATGGATTCTTATGAGGAATGCCGGGGTCCCCCAAGGCTATTTCTTCTGGACAAGTATGATTTACCTTGTTTTGTAATCTCTTTTTTTCTAGTCGTTTGTGAGAGCTGAGGGATAACATCATTTGTATGGTTTTGATTAGATTTGATATTTCGGGAGCTGGGGCATGCTTGAAACGCTACACCGATCCATCATTTGTTAGGCTCGAAACATCTTCATATGAAGCATCATGGGATGATATTCAGAGAGAAAAGAAATCACAGAAAGCAAAGGTAGTATTTCCAAAAGAGGGAGCTTCTTAGTTCAGAGTGTAGTTTGTGCGTTTCAATGTGATCCTTCTTGGTTTTCTTTTTGTTTTCATTACAAGGTAGATTTGCTGAAAAAGAAGAATTTGTGTCTTATGTTCTTGTTTAAGCGTACCATTAAACATAGACAGTCCTATGAGGATGCTTATGCTTTTGGTGTTTTGAATGTATAATCTTATCTTCTTCTGTGCATTTCTCAGTTTCTCATAGTTTTTCCTTCTAATCTCTTGCAGAGGAGAGCATCTCATTGGAGGAACGGAGGAACACCTGAAAATGCACTAACATCACATGCCAAGTGGGTCTTACGTATTCTATGCTTTAGTTCCCTTTGTTCGTATATTTGAATGTAACTATGAGCGATAATGGTTGCTTCAAATCATTCAACTGGCACAGATTGCATGAATTATTTTTGGAGGAGCATTTAGAGGCTCATCATTCAGATCCAGCGCGAGTTGTGAAGCTGAAAACAAGAAAGCTGGATGGGTATTCCCTTATTTCAAAATCAGGGGAAAGCTACATGGGGAAATTTGTGCATACATCTGTCGATAATAAAATAGGTTATGAAATAATTACCCCAAACCCCGAAGTGTTGACATGGAATAAGGATAGTGCTAGAGACGTAGTAACAGATATACCTGAAATCAGTATGGTGGGTGCTCTGGAAAAGTCTCACGGAGGAAGCAGAGCAGAGGTTTCATTACCACATGAGCAGGAAAATGTGGGTTTTATTGAAAAAGACATAGAGACAGTGCCTGAATCTACTCACAGTGAGGTCCCTCGTATAACTATTACAGAGAATTCAAAAACTAATTTGAATGGAAAGCCAGGATTTCTTCAACATAGGAGTTATTCTGAAGATTTAACCAGTGAGGCTGACAATTATGTGGATGCACCAGCCACCATGGAGTCGGAAACAGAAACAGACGATGAGTGTAGTAGACCTAAGAATAGATCAGGTGCTTTGAAGGATGGGAACCATCATACATATTCTGATGTGGATGAACAGAGGATGGAGGACCCACCTCAATTTTCATTTTTTCATTCAGTTGGAAACACACCAGTGTCAGAAAATGGGCAAAGCTCGTTTGGGAAACAGAGCACTAGTTTTTCTTACTCAGACACTGCAAGCGTATCCATTGATGATCAATCTGACGGAGAGAAATTTTCTGGACGTTTACCTTCTACTTCTAGTATTAGGAGTGAGCTGGTGGATTCCACGTCTCACGCAACTCCTGAAGCCAACAAAGTGTCTCATGATTATAATGTTCATGAATCAGTTAGTAGCAGCAATGCAGATGGCCAAGCATCATCCAGTTCGAATGATACATGTTCAAGTCCAAGGTCAGTCTCTCAGAATACTGAATCATGTTCACTGGCTGTTCAATCTTTAGCACCAGAAGTCGTTGAAACTTCTCCAGAACTTGTTAGACTTGATCTGATTAAGGGAGGCAATGATGGAAGCGAGGTGGATCCAATTGATTCTTCAAGATCTGGTGCGTCTTTTGATGTTAAAAACTCTAACTTCCCTTCTGAAACTTCGTCAATTAGTTCAATTTCTGAAGGAAGCAGATACGATACTACCATTGAGAAGAACTGTATGGTTGATTATTCTTCAAATTTCGTAAACTCAGGCACTAGTTCTCAAGTGTTTGTTGATAGTCAAACAGGTAAACAGTTACCTGTCGCTGATAATGATGTTGAGACAAACTCTACAGTTGCTTGTTCTAAAGTCTTAGCAAACTCAGGCAGCGATACTAAAAGCTGTGATGATAGTAGCCAAACAGGAAAACTGTTACCTTGCTCAGCTGGGATGGGGATGGAAGTTTCACCTGATATGCCTTCTAAAGTCTGTGTTCCTGGTACAGTAGATGAAATTCACTTAGAAGATACTCTAGATGATGAAACCGATTGCAATACAGTGACTAATGCAATTACTGGCGTTGATTCTCAAAATACAGTTGCTGACATTGATTCTCAAAATTCAGTTGCTGAGATCTCCAATGAACAGTCATGTGCCTTTGGCACCACTGCTGATGTATCTGTATCAGAGTCCCATGAAGACACACTGGAGAATGGAATGTCCATGCCTGCTGAAGTTGCTAGTAAGCTGACTTCCGATTTTAACTCAGGAGGAGAGAAATTGGTGGGAGATGCTTCACCTACTTGTAGCAAATGCGATGAACAGATTTCTGATATACCTGCTGAATTTCATTCCAGTTATATGCATGATGAAGGCTTTCATGACCCTCCAGGGCTGGACAGCCCAGCCACAGACATTGCCCCGAATGTAAAGCTTGCTTTGTCTGATAATCACGCTAACACTTCTAGTGATGATGTTAACCATGCTGGTAGCCTGTCATCTACTAGTTTGATAGGTTCTCTGCCTTGGATTTCGACCAATACTTCTCAATCGTCTTCTGAAGATGGAGAGATATGCCATGATACAATTGTGGAGTCTAACGGGACACTACCAGCAGAAAATAATCCAGAGTCGGAGAAAAAAATGCAGAAAAGCCCACTGGAAGTGTCTTCAGAAGGTCTGGGTACTGCCCTAGACAGTAATGACCTGGCCAGTTGTGAATTTTTAAGTCCCATGACATCGGTGGATCAAAGTGACAGAGTCACAGAAATTAAAACTCCTTGTAAGAGCATTCTTGATGAAAATCGCGTAGATTCTTCGCCAGTGAATAATCTGAACCTTTTAGAGAGTGTGACTATTGAGCAGTCAGTTAAAGTGCAAACGCCTTGTGCAAGCCATGCATTTGCAGATGAGGAATTTCTGCAGTCAAGTGTTTCCTGGGGCTTAGAATTTGTACCACAATCGTCAGCAGGCATAGAACGGAACAGTCGTAAGCAAGAGTTGAATCTGGATCATACTTTCCCTAGCTTTGGTTTGATCCCTGAGACTACTCCACCCAATCAGGAGGACATGCCACCGCTGCCGCCCCTTCCTCCTATGCAATGGCGTATTGGGAAGGTTCCACATTCTTTTGTTCCTAACTTCATGGGAGAATCAATCGGAAACAGTAGTTCTGCTCCGTCAGCGGCCCCACCTTTTGGTTCTAGCTTGAATATTCAAATTGGGTGTAAACCGTCAGAGCTGTCTGTATCTCTAGGAAGTGACAAATCAGAACAACTTCCTCAAGAGTTTGTGAAGAATGCATCAGAAAATCCGTTGCAATCATCCATTCAGTCCCCAACCGTTGGCGCTGATTTGAATAGTCAATACGACAGTTTTGGCTCTCAGAGAACTAAGTCAGCGGATCTTTCTGATAAGCTCCCTGCAATGCCTAATCAGGGGCGTGTAGAGGATTTTGGTTCCGAAGTGGACAATCTTTTGGCTGACCATGCAACTCAGAACCACGAGCTCGTTTATTCACTAGAGTCGTCATTGCAGCTGCCTCAGGATCCATCAGCGAAATATGAAGATTTCAAGGAAGACACAGATGTGCATGTTTCACAAAGCTCAGGAGGTCATTACAATTGTCCTGAAACCAAAGCCTTGACGCCAACTCAATCAACAAATGTAGAAGATAATGGTCATTCTGTTTCTGATGCTCCAAATGCAGAAACAGCAGAACCATCAAGCTCGTCGGTTCAAAAGATAATTCCTGTTTCAGTGGGAGATGCTATGTGGCCTGTCAGCGCGTTCACTGTTGCACCTACCTTGGACACAAATAAGCCAGAAGAGGTCCCTATGGTTAAGCTTCCTCGGCCAAGAAGTCCACTTGTTGATGCCGTTGCAGCTCATGACAGACGCACGGTAAGAATTACATCTTGTTTGCAATACCATGCCTTTGCTAAAAATGTGTCTCTAATCATTTGTTCTGATGATTTGCCAGATGAAGAAAGTTTCTGAGAGGGTCCAACCACCAATCAAATCAAAGCAAGATGACAAAGATTCATTGCTTGCACAAATACGAAACAAGGTAGCACACATTGTTCTGACTCCACCCATCCTTTTCTTCTTCTTTATTTGTGGTAATTCTGAGTGTTTCTATTCTACATTGATCATGTAAAAACCCACGTGCAATTTCTAAATTTCGTTAACAGAATTTTTTAGATTTGGAGTTTTATGACCTTGTTTTGTTTATGCAGTCCATTAGTCTGAAGCCTGCAGGAGCGACACGCCCCAGCATCCAAACTGGTCCTAAAACGAACTTAAGGGTAGCTGCAATCTTAGAGAAAGCAAACACAATACGCCAGGTCTGTTTCTCTCTTTTCCATCTCCGTTTAATCCTAGAGGCCTCATGTCCAAGCATTTCGATTTTACATGAATAGGAAAAAAATCGAAGGAGTTTAGTCACACACTGTAAGATTGGATCCCAAAGCAGTTTTTTAAATGGGAACATTGAGTTATTAGCCTGATCATAGACCAAATAAAAATTTCACTTTTGCTCTATCGCACACACATCTAAACCGGTGTGACACTGGTGCAGGCAATGGCTGGAAGCGACGAGGACGAAGATTCAGATAGTTGGAGTGATTCTTGAATCATAGTCGTTGGCTTTTCCGTTGTGTTGGATCTTGTTTCATGATGAGTGCGCAAGCGCTTATGTCAGGTAGGTTATAGAATTTCTATTTCAGACATAACATCAAATACGTACTGTTATCGCTTATATATATATATATATATATATATATATATGTATGTATGTATATTGTATACTATTTTATTTATAGGTGTGTGCATGTTGTAAGTAAATCCCGGAATTTTTGTATTAGTTTTACGGAAGTTGTGTGGGTTTATTTTTTTTTTCTTTAATTCTTTTTTTCTCACAGAACATTCTTTTAGTTTTAGTGCTTTATGTAATGTGTTCTCAATCATTTGCCCTTTGGATGTTTGATTCTCTAACCGATCATACGGAACAAATAACGAATATCTATATCAACCTCTAAATCCTAATGAGAATCCAATAGTGCACACACTTTCACAGTTAATATTTGGTTGCTACTTCACATATTTATCTAATCTTGAAAATGCATATTCTTGAAAGCTAGACGAAGAAAGCTCATTTAGATTAGACTTCGGATTGGCCGTCAAAGAACAAGAAAAAATGTTGGACTTTGCTGGCTCGGTACGTAGGGGTGGGAAAAGTATCGAAATCGGAAAAATCAAACCAAACTGGAATATTTAAACCGAAACTGAACCAAATTTTATTTATAAACCCAAAACCTAAACTGCAGATATAATTTTAACTAAATTCTTATAGATCTATATTTAAACCTTTTTATAGTTAAAATCGAACTTAAACTAAACCAATCACCAAATTGAACCAAATCAATATTGCAATAATTTTTGTTTTGTTTCAGTTTGTATAAAACCGATAAATCGTAAACCAAATGAATAGAAAAGAAATCAATCCGTAAACCAGATGCGGTTAAATTTGCTTAAACCCTCTTGCTAATTTTTAATTTTTTTTTTTTTTTAAAGAAAAGCTGATCATCGGCGCAAGAAAAAATTCACGACTTTTTGATTCGGTGGACATTCGTAACCAAACAAGAGATTGAGAAGAAAAACCAAATCCCATCTTCTTCCTTTTTATTTATTTCTTTTTATAAATTAAATGGGAAAATCGATTCCTATCAAAACAGGGCTAAGAGGAGCCTCCGCTGCAGCAGCTGGATTCATCAAATCATCGAAACCGATCCGACCCATTTCCTTCACCACCATGGAGAGTCCCAACAAAGATTCCTCAGCCGCCACCACCAGCGACAGTAGCCGCCGCTTCGTCCCGCTTTCCTCGGTGGTTTCCGATTGTGCGAAGCGGTGGTTCAAAGACACTCTTGAGGAAGCCAAAGCTGGGAACATCACTATGCAGGTTTTATTGGGTCAGATGTATTACACTGGCTATGGAGTCCCTAAGGATCCTCGAAAGGTTTTCTTCTTTTCCCCTTCAATCTCACCTTTCAAGTTTATTACTTTAGCTTTAGGGTTTTACTATGATGATTATAAATCTCTAATTAATGTGGTCGATTTGAGGTTTTGCTTCCAAATCTCTTCTATTTTGACATTTTGAAAGTGATATTCAATTTTCATCTTCCTGTTTAATGCAGGGGAGACTTTGGATTACGAAAGCATCAAGAATTCGTTCTTCAGTGTGGAAAGTCAAGGATAAACGACCAGGTTTTTTTTTTTTTATCATCACAAATCAAATTGTTTATCAACAAATGCTTCTTTTGCTTTTGGGAATATAACCCTTTGTTTTGGTTTTTCTAATTTTCTCAGGTTACAACGCAAGTGATTCAGATTCAGATTCAGAATCCAATTAGCATATCCATACTCAAGATAAAATGTTTATCGAAAGAGCTCGTTTTTTGTTCTGTTTTGTATCATCTTGGATGTTCCAAGTTCCAACAATAAACAGTATCTTGT
This sequence comes from Kernera saxatilis, assembly GCA_900406395.1. NCBI lineage: Eukaryota > Viridiplantae > Streptophyta > Magnoliopsida > Brassicales > Brassicaceae > Kernera > Kernera saxatilis. Next base: position 60,641 of record OVAY01000302.1, on the reverse strand, counting down.
CTCAGCACAAATCATTTTGATGCTTAGTAATCATTTTGTAGCTCTCTATTGCTCGAATTTTTTTCCTTTTTGTTTTATCTTGGTGAAAGCCTTTGCTGATATTGTATGCTCTTAGCTATGAAAAGGGGTTTAAGGTATTGTCTTGTCACTATCCAAAGTAATTAATATCAGAAGGGTTGTTCAAGTTATAAGGATAAAAAAACTCATAAGAGCTCCTTTTATGATTGCACTTGCACAACTACCATAAGCTTAAGTCCATTTTAGGTTTATAGAGTTGAGTATTCCATATGATGAAAATTTTAATGGGCAAGGGGTTTTGTTTGAGGAAGCAAATGAAACCAGCTCTGAATATCATCATATCAACTCTGAATGTATAATGCACCCAAACCCTAAGGACTAAGGTATCAAGTAAGTCTTGGGCTAACAAGTTCTCGGGTCTTCCAAAGGTTGTGTGTCTTTGAGTTTCCTAGCCCGATTCTCACTTTGGAGGGAAACAAATGTTTTCCGACATAGAAATGTATAGGCTTCGGCCCATAACTCTTCGACTAACTTCATACAAAAAAATGTTATGGACACACAACGATTAGACCTAATGTCAGACATTCTTTCCACTGTACATATCACATCTTTTATTTATTGCATTTTGGGATTATTCTCACTTAAGAAACAATGTGAAGTGAGTTCAAGGGGTGGGGTCTCTCGCTTTTCTGACTTGTTTTCAGTGTTATGCTTTGTCACCACAAAATAATTGCATCTTTTTTTAGACAGAATTATGACTACGGAAAATTTTTCGTTGCAGATTGCTCATTGCCAAATGATATTTACTTGATTATGTCGCGAATTTGCAACGTATTTATAAAATTTTCAATAGATTTTTGTTGTAAATTTTGCGACGAATTCCGTTTCAAACTCTAGGACTAATTTTGTTTCTGTTTTTTTGTTTGTCTTTTGCTTCAGAGTGGTTTGTTTCTTAAACCAATTCCAAAATCTAAACCACGATGTAATTGTAACATTTTCAATTCCCTCAAATTCTCTTTTTCTTCTCCAATCACTCTTTGGTACTCTTTAAAACACAACACTAGTGGTATAATATGTTATTCCTCCACCGAAAAAGTTTCATTTTTGATATCACCAAATAATAATAAGATTAGCCTAGAAACAAAAGTAATTCTGAGTTTCTACGATTCTGTTTCCATCATTCATTCTCCAACCTCGTGTGCAGCGACGAAATAAGGTTTTTGTTCCTAAGCATTTTTCTAGCGTCAGTCATCTGAGAATTTTCCGATTATTTTATTTTATTTTTGATAGAAGGATTGATTATTGTTTTTTTTTATAACTAAGGATTGATTATTGTTTATATGGGTTTCATATTTATCGGAATCCTCGAGATCGATCTTCTTCGAGGAAGGACTTTGTTGTTACACACTCACACACATGCAAAATGTTGTCTATAAACGTTAAAATAACAACAGATTTCACTTGGGATTCTGGAGAAGCAAGCAATATATAGTGAACAGTGAATCACTTGATCGATGCTTAAATTTTGAAAATTTTCTGAGCAGAAAATGGAGAATGAGACAGAAGCGAGGGTTGATCAACAGGAAGAACAACGTGAAGAAGAAAGAGAAGGACAACCACAAAACCCACCACCAGCGTTACGACGTCGTTTAGTGATATCTCTATACGTTGGATATTTTCTTGCAAGATGGAGTGCAAGGTTTATTTAAATAAAATCTTCATCTCCAACAAAAAAAATTAATTTTGTTTCTGGATAGCATGTTTTATAATTGATGGATTAATTTCACAGTAAAACATTAACTCTCTTTTTTTTTCTCTGGGTTTCTTAATTGATTTGAAATCTTGGATGAGTTTAAATGAAAAGAATAAAAGATTGTCTATAGTGTTAGATGATTTGAAAATGGTGGATACTTCTTCATTGTTAAAGCTGAATATGAGTTTCTTGGTTTTCTGATGTAGAACTTGGGAATTCTCTGTTGCTTTGTATATGATCTACTTGTGGCCAAACTCTCTGCTTCTTGCTGCGATTTATGGAGCCATAGAATCTGGTTCTACTGCGATTTTTGGCCCCATTGTTGGGCAATGGATAGAGGGAATGGACTACGTTAAAGTTCTTAGACTCTGGCTCGTGTATCAGAACCTCTCCTACACCGTCGCTGGTGCCGCAGTCATCAAGTTGTTGCTAGTTTCCGATCTTAAGTCCCAGAACATCCCGGTTTTCGTAATCTTGGTTGTGTTGACGAATGTTGCTGGCGCGATAGGGGTGCTTTCGACTCTTGGTGGCACCATTCTGATCGAACGAGACTGGTAATGTTTAGATTAACAATAGCAAAAGTGAAAGATTGCAACACTTGATACCAATTCATTCAGGTTTATTTTGTTGTTGTTTTGATGAAAGGGCTGTGGTTATGTCGGAAGGTCATCCACCAGCGGTATTGACAAGAATGAATTCTGTCATTAGAGGCATTGATTTGAGCTCGAAGCTACTGTCTCCAGTCATCACTGGTCTTATCATCAGTTTTGTCTCTCTCAAGGCGTCAGCGATCACGTTTGCAGCTTGGGCCACTATAACCGCTTGGGTCGAATATTGGCTCTTCATATCTGTGTATAGCGGTGTTCCTGCGATAGCACAAAGCAATGAGAGACGGATCTTGCGTTCCCGGACAAAGCCAATAGACAGAACAGATGCACCTGTCTCTGTTTCCATTGTTCCGGGGACTGCGGAGGGTTCTCAAGAAAACCCACCGCGTAGAACCGGAATGCTGAAGATTCTGGATAGAGTATCCGAGTCCTCTTTTGTCGGCGCGTGGAGAATTTATATCAATCAAGAAGTTGTACTTCCAGGGGTTTCTCTAGCTCTCTTGTTCTTCACTGTCCTCAGGTTTTCTCTCTTTCTCTTAACGTTTCTGATTTTGTTAGACATACAAGTGTAGATAGCTTATGCACAATGAATTACCCGGTAAATGTCAAAAGTGTATAATTGTTGCGGGTATCACATTGATACAGCTTTGGAACATTGATGACGGCTACATTGCAGTGGGAAGGGATACCTACATATATCATCGGTATAGGCAGGGGAATAAGTGCCACGGTTGGACTAGCGGCTACAGTCGTGTATCCTCTAATGCAATCCCGTATCTCAACACTGAGAACTGGCCTCTGGTCCTTCTGGTCTCAGGTATATTAACTTGAAGCTCATAATCCATTTGAAAGAGTTACATACACCTACGGACCGCGTCTTGATTGATCTAGCAAGTCTTTTTGTCATTCTTCGTTAGATATAGTCTTTAGTTTGGTTAAGTGTAGCCTATTTGAATCTAGTAGAATTTGACCATGTTATAGAAGAATTAGTTTTTATATGGGACATGAGAAACAAAAGAGTCACAAAAGTTGGGTTCTTGTTCCTGGAGTGGAGCTGCCTTTTGGTCTGCGTTGGATCGATTTGGGTTAAAAAGGATAAAATAGCATCTTACATGCTAATGGCCGGAGTTGCTGCATCGAGGCTTGGCTTGTGGATGTTCGATCTTGCAGTGATCCAACAAATGCAGGTGTGTATGTCAAACATTTCTTCCGATTATATGGTTATAGTCCATTTGTTCTTACAGAGTTATATAATAAGCTTTGGTCTTACTTAGGATCAAGTTTCAGAATCTGACCGATGTGTGGTTGGAGGAGTTCAGAACTCGTTGCAATCGGCTCTTGACTTGATGGCATATCTATTGGGTATCATTGTATCCAATCCAAAGGTAAAATAAAATCCAACTTACATTCTAAGGATTACATATGGTTAATGACTCCTTCTTGCATAGTTTGTGTTTATGTCTGTGTTTATACATTTGCATTTAGTATACTTTTTTCCAAATTAATCTACAAACTTAAGTATCGTAAACACAATTCCATGTTTAAAAGCTTGTATACCTTCTGTTTGTTTCACGTTTGCATTTGCTCTGTTTTGTGAAAAAAAAATATATTTATATTTTAAAAATGGGTGATTTCAGGATTTCTGGATATTGACGATGATCTCATTCTCGACGGTGACGTTAGCAGGATTGCTGTATACAGTTCATCTCTACCGAATCAGAAACCATATTTTTCACTTTGAGAAGATTCCTTTACTGAACAAATGTTTATTCAAGTTACTCCCTTCTCGTGGAAACATGTAATGTTGTGGACCTTGTGGTGAGGCCACACCGTTGTCTCAAACATGGATAATCATCAATGTACTAAAATATTAATTTCCATGAACTATAATCGCAGTTCGCAATTAGCAACTTTATTTTAGAAACTAATATTCACATAATAGATTAAGATTTAATATTTTATTTTAAGTGAGGTTGAAAACAAAAATAGAGTTGTTTAGGGAATGTCTTGACTCTTGACAACAATGTCTCTTGAAACTTGGAAGTACTGTATGTTCATTTTTTTTTTTAATATACTTTAATTATGAATTATGAATTTAGTTATGAATTTTCCAATTCAACTGATTTTCAGTTGTTTTTTAATAACCAAACTGGGGGTTCAAATGAAAGTACAGATTAATTTTCTATGATGTTTTACTGATCCCTTAAATAACTTCAAAATCATTCGTTTAATGTTTTAATTAAAAAAAGAATCTAAATATGGCTGGCACTATTTTTTGTTTTTTAGATTTCATATATAACTCCGCTATTTCGGTTTGGTTTGCCAAATTTTTTGTTTAATATAAAATTCTAAGTTTAACAAAAAAAAAAAATATGCGTGTCAACAACGTAGTATTTTCCAGTTTAACATCATTCGTTTATCATTTTTTCAAAATAAAAAGGAAAAAAAATCAATATTAAGAAGACATTAGAATTAGTATTAAAAAAAGACACACATATAAGCTAAAGCATTAAGAAGATTGATGAAGCCTCTTCTTGGCGTTCTCTGCTTCGTCGGTTGCTTCAACTTGCATTTTTGTCTCCGTTAGATGAGCTTCTGTTGCTTCTTTCTCGTTCTTCGCCGTCAGCCTCTTTGTCTTCCAAACCAAAATATTCATGAATCAACATATTTTAACCAAAACAAAAGTACTATAATAAAAATAAAATTCCAAACAAATACATGCGTGAATTTCAGATCTTTTTGTTAGTAATGAACATTAAAAAAAACAAAAAAAATGAACGGATTTGACCATAACAATATGAAACTATTTGAAGTTAAAATAAGAATACACTATGCCATATGCTATGTTTTTTTATTTTTTTTTTGTCAACTAGCTCATATGACATGCTATGTGAATATGTGATGATTAATTAAAAAAAATAATAATAATATGAAATTAATCAATTAAGCAATTCATGAGTCACCAAATACGTCATGGGTCACTGACCCGTTTGGTTTAGTGGCTCGGACCATACACTCCATGGAAACTGAGGAAACTTAAAGAAATGATAAATAACAATTCAGAAAAAAAGAAACGTACCTGGCCGACAAAAAAGGCTTTGACATAGCTAAACCCTTCCTGAAACGTGACTGCCACGGATAAACAGTTCTTCTTCACCCGATCCATCAGAGACTTCGACGGCCGTCGCGATGTGTCGGCCTCTTGCATCGGAACTCTGAAACGCTGCCGTTTAGAGAGCAGAGAGAAGCAAGGTATATTATGTATCTCACTTTCTTGTACTATTCCAAGATTTAACTATAAACGATTCAGGAAGCAAACATTGCCACGTCTGTTTACGTGTTCGTTGTAGAGATATACACGTGTATTGAAATAAGAGGCCTTTACTTTTGGGCGTTTGGGCTTTTAGGCTTTTGGGCTAAATTGTAATCGGATTACAATGCATAGATTTGCAACTGTTCTACTTCTACTCTATTCATCATGTTGTATTCTTGGAGGATGTTGATGATGAGTCATTGATTACTATGTAGACAATATGTTTAATCTAGTTTACAAAGACTCATGTAGTTGTATAGTTCCACGTGTGAGCATTAAAACTATACCACGTGTGAGTAAGAAACTGATCTAAGCAATAAGCAATTCAACACGATTACCATCTATTAGTACAAAGAAATTGATATTGTGTTTCGAATTCAATTTCCTTTGATACGAAATATTTTGATGTAAATTGATTACCAACAGCATATGGTAATCAATTTTTTTATTTTTTTTTTGGAATATGGTAATCAATGATTTGCATAGACTTAAAAACGAGCAGTATAAATAAATTTTCCCACCATTTGGGAAACAAAGAGGTTCCATAGACAATTAGACAAACACAAATGCGAAAATTACATAAATGTAATAGTGCTTGGCATTGCAATCAAGATAATTAGGTGCATAAGAATGTAATAACTAGAAGAAAAAAAAATCCGAGGGAGTTATGGAACCACAAGAGAAGCATTAAACAAAATCTTCACTTGCAGAATTAAACTATCAAATCAATACCCAAACACAAATCTTGTTAATGCACACAATTAATGCATACACATCAACCTAAATCTTTTTTTTTTTTTAATTGAATATAACTATGCAAATAACATTTGACGTAAAAAAAAACTAGATATCTTGATTAAGAAATGTATTCGTATAGTGAAATTTTAGTTTTATTATAGAATTTTTAAACTTTTGACTATTTATAGTTTTTTTAGTCATGCCAATGTTAAAAGGAGAAAAATATTTCTGAAACATAATTCTGGATTTAAACTCAAATCCAACAAAGAGAAAGAATAACCTTCTAACAAATAGATTGAAATTAAATAGCCGCACATGGATTTAAAATCTGACTTTAATTCGGAGGTTTTGCTCCGAATCTTTACTCGTGTGCTTAAAAGAAAGAGATGACCATTTCTACTACCAACTAAAAACAGTCAAAAATTTCCAAGATTCCTACTGTTTGATACTATTGTATTTGTATCCAAATTAATTGAATAACAAGAGAGTACACGTGGCAATCAGAAATGCATCTTAATGATGATGAAAGCGTGAAGCTGATGGAAGCCGCCTCATATAAATCTGTTCAAAGTCAAGGCCACAAGGTCTGACCATCTCCTCTCCTTCTCCATCTTCTAATCTTTTCAACGGTCAAACTTGTTCTCACCTTCTCAGAAACTACACTTTATTTCATTTGTGCCAACAAAAAAAAAAACAAAATTGAGAAAAAAAAGAAAATTCACCAATCAGACCGTGCAATATGTTTTATATATACAGACACAGCGAACAAATACAATAAACATTGCAAGAACCCATCACAATCTCTTTTTCTTTCTTCTTCTTCTTCGTCCCCTTCTCCAAGCTCTCATTCACTCTCTATAAATATCCGAAATCAGTCTTTCATAAGAAAAGAAAACTTCTATTTTCTGTATGGCTGCTTCTTCTCTTCTTTCTATGGACAATAGCAGAACCAGACAAAACATGAGTGGTTCTGCTAATTGGTCACAACAAACTGGAAGAACATCAACGTCATCTCTAGATGATCTTGAGATCCCAAAGTTCAGATCTTTTGCTCCTTCTTCAATCTCAATCTCTCCTTCTCTTGTCTCTCCTTCCACTTGTTTCAGTCCCTCTGTTTTCCTCGATTCCCCTGCTTTTGTCGCCTCCTCTGCTAACGTAAGCCTCTCTGTTTTTTTGTTGTTGTTTAACTGCTTTTGATATGAATTAGACTATTGATAATCTGGGCTTGATTCCCTTCTTGAAAAAGATCATTAACTTAACATCTTTTATTCAAGAAAATGAATTCTGATCGGAAGTAATAAAGTCATGGGTCAACGATTTCTTTTGTGGAGAGAGAGAGAGTGTGTTTCAGGTTATGTTACTTAATTAATAATTATTGCTGTTTGCCTCACACCTTGAATTCTGAACAAAATCTGAAAACCCTAATTTAAGAGAAAGTTTCAAGGCAGAGTAAATGATAATAACAATGTTTTTCTATACTTTGGATGGTTTTTGTAGGTTCTTGCTTCTCCAACCACAGGAGCTCTTATCACAAATGAAAGTAACCAGAAAGGTATAAATGAGGAAGAGAAGAACAAAAGCAACAACAACATTAACTTCTTCGATTTCTCATTCCAGACACAATCATCAGGAGTCTCTGCTCCGACAACGACAACAACAACAAACAGTTCTATCTTTCAATCACAGGTGTGTTCCTGAACAGCTCCACCCTCAAGCCGCCCTTTTTCTTTAATGGGTTTTTCTGTAATTTGAATGTTTTGTGTTTCAGGAACAACAGAGGAAGAACCAGTCAGATCAATGGAGTCAAACCGAGACTCGTCCAAACAATCAAGCTGGAACTTACAATGGAAAGGAGCAAAGGAAAGGAGAGGATGGTTACAACTGGAGAAAGTACGGACAGAAACAGGTTAAGGGGAGCGAGAATCCTCGGAGTTACTATAAGTGTACTTTCCCAAGTTGTCCAACGAAGAAGAAAGTTGAGAGGTCTTTGGAAGGTCAGATAACAGAGATTGTGTATAAGGGAAGCCATAACCATCCTAAGCCTCAGTCCACTAGAAGATCATCTTCTTCTTCGACATATCAGTCAGCTGTGTTCAATCCCGGCTTTGATCACCATGGTTCTTCTGATCTACCTAATTCCAATAATAGCTTCCATCACTCTGATTCCTTTGCAATCCAGCAAGAGGATAATACTACTTCTGGTTCTGTTGGAGACGATGAGTTTGAGCGAGGCTCATCGGTTATCAGCAGAGACGAAGAAGATTGTGGGAGTGAACCTGAAGCAAAGAGATGGTAAGATCATCATCACCCGCTAAATTCGCCGTCTCTTTTAACAATTTAGAATTAAGAAAGTTTTTCTAATTTTTGAATGTTTGTTTTTTTGTGTGTTTCAGGAAAGGAGAAAATGAAACAAATGGTGGGAATGGCAATGGAAGCAAGACAGTGAGAGAGCCGAGAATTGTAGTGCAGACAACAAGTGATATCGACATTCTTGATGACGGTTACAGATGGAGAAAATACGGCCAGAAAGTCGTTAAGGGAAACCCAAATCCAAGGTAATAATAACACAAACATCTGTGCTTCTCAATAATCACAATTAAGGCTCTTAAGAATCTGACATTTTTGTCTTCTTTTGACTTGATGAATCTAACAGAAGCTACTACAAGTGCACAACCATCGGTTGTCCGGTGAGAAAACATGTTGAGAGAGCATCACACGATATGAGAGCGGTAATCACAACCTACGAAGGGAAACACAACCACGACGTACCTGCAGCTCGTGGTAGCGGTTACGCCACAAACAGACCGTCACAGGATCCTTCTTCAGCCCCAATTAGACCAGCTGCTTTTGCTGGTCACTCCAACTACACTACTTCTTCTCAAGCACCATATACGCTTCAGATGCTACACAACAACGCTAATACCGGGTCTTTTGGTTACGCTATGAACAATCACAACAGCAACCTTCAAACGCAACAAAACTTTGTTGGTGGTGGGTTCTCTAGAGCAAAGGAAGAACCAAACGAGGAGTCCTCGTTTTTTGATTCGTTTTTGTCGTGAAGAAAAAGGAATCTGTTGTTTCCTTTTGTACATTTCTGCCAGAAAAGGGTTAAACTACTTCCTAGTGATCCTGCAGACACTAAGACTATAGTCTAATAGTCCATAGAGATATTATTTCATTTGTTTTTTCCGTGGCTCATTCGAGCTTTCACACGCTTGTAATATGTTTAGTATTTGTACCATAGAACTAGAAAAATGGAATAAAACCAATCAATTTTCACATGTTTTCAATTTGTATAAAGTATCAAAGAAGAACACACACAGAGTCACAGACCCGAAATAACAGAAGCAAGACCCCATATGCACACATAAAAGAATGACATTTACACGTATATTGCAGAGATTGAAAAGCACATATCGCAGAGAGAGGTTTAAGCAGATTCAGATGAAAGATTGAGTCGAGAGTTTGTAACCGGAGAAGAGAGCAGAGAGAGCTAAAGAGACGAAGGCGAAGATAGCCATGCTGATAGCTGAAGCAGCAGAATCAGTGAATATGCTAATCTGGTCTTGTCTGAATCTGTTGGTCAATGGAATTGCAGAAGACGCAGCTGATATGAGAAGATACGCACCAATCTGCGATCACAAAGAAGATCAGTTACATCAAAATTGAATTAATATGCAGAAACAAACTTGACTGTTTTCAAAAGTGAATTCTTTTTGCATCAAGATCACAATTTTACGAATATATATGTATGTCTTTAAAGTTGGTCATCAGTTTCTCAGTTACCTGGTCGCCGGAGAAATCGACTAACATGGATGTCCAGCGATCAAAGAATTCCCTTTTCGATAAATGTACAAATGTTTGCCACGCAGTGTATAATGTCGAAATAATCGCGATCGCCAATACATAACTGAAGAAAAAAATTGAGAGTCGAAATCAAAATCTCAAAATTATAATTCCACTGGATTTCAGAAACCCAATTTGAAATCCCAGTATCAAAACTCATCATCCCGGAATTAATGGAATCGAACCTGTACTCTTCGTAGTCGTCGAAGTTTCTACCGTATCCATGTTTGTTAGAGACCATAATTATGAAGGCAAGGAGAGAGAACAAAAGACCCAATCCTCTCATGATCGGAGATGCTTTCTTTATCAAATCCTCCCTCTTCCATCTCTGAGTAATCGCAGAAAAACCCGACGTTCCAGTCGCCGGCGTCGGCGTCGTCTCCGCCGTCTCCACGTCGGCGACTTCCACCGGCTTCTGCTTGTCGGGATTCGTCATGCCGAATAGATCGCAAAACTTTCGATTTGGGAATCCGTTGCGAAGAATCGGGAGGAGGAATAACAAACTTGGAAGAAAAAAACAGAATGTAAAAACAGAATTAAGCTTCGGGTTTTATATGTTAAATGAGGAAAGCGCGTAATGGCGGGAGTGATTAATTATGGTAATGAATGTGATTAAACCCGACGCGTGCTATGAGCGGCGCACGGCGCGTGCGTACCAAAACAATGCTTAGAAGTTAATCGTGGCTTGCATTTGTTAGGGACATCGAAGCCTTGAAGTTTCACTTCTGCACCGAGGTAAAATATATCCTTTAACAAAAAATATATATCCTTTAGATTTTTCAAATATGAATCTCATCTCTACGCGGAAAACTATATCAAATTCATTACGGATCTATATCTAAGCCTAATGAATTAGATACTCTATAAAAAAAAATTGTGCTAGTGCAATAACGTGGTGAAGAGATAGATTCTCAACGTTGTTTCGAGATAGATTTATGCTAGCATTCTGTATACTTTCAAGATGCATTGCATTCGATGATAAAAGATCTTCAAACAAGCTTAATTTCAAAGTTCAAACGAATAATCTTAATATTCGAATTTACTATTTAGAACAAAGCACAAGTCTCCTTTGTCAAAAGATTTGATGGAACAAAAAAATAGCTATTATACAGTGGAGATTAGTTATGTTAGTTCTGAACTCATGACGGTTCCCAATTTTCGAGGGATTCAATGATAAGTTAACCTCTGGTCCTGGTTGAACACAAGACCTTAACTAAGTCTATCACGTATGGATAACATGATTGATCAAGAATCAAGATGAAAGTCAAATGATGATGTCTGATTCCTGTACATTTTTATATTAGAGCTCAAACTAATGAAATCAATTGTAGATCTTCCTATACTGGAAATCAGTAGCACACGACAATATTGCGACTTTATCCCATCGTGTTGAAAACTTATATATAAAGTTTTATGGGATCTTTACCTTATTTTTACACATTTAGAGATGGAGTATTGACTTGTCAAATTATCGAATTCTACAACTAAATGCGTTCGGTTTGAAACTGTAACCTTAACCCAAAGAAAAAAAACCGTAACTTTACAGACCCGAATATGGGTAATAAATTTTCGAATCCGACGGATCCAAATTAATGTTCGGATATTTTAAAATTTTAGGGTATCCAATCCGTACCCACCTCTAGTCTTCGTGTTGTTTCATAATATCCTGACCGACTTTGAGAACTTTAGAACTCGTCTTGACGATAAATTTTTCAAATATGTTCATGAACACCACATTAAATCTGCTCATCAGCAGCATCGCATCAAATTGTGGTAGTGTAAAGTGGTTTTTTTTTGTCAACAGTGTAAAGTGTTTATAATTTATTATTATACTAAATTGTAAATTCATTTTAGAGAACATAATTTAACTTTGATTAATTCTTAAAGAGTATACTTGTTTTTTCTTACGCCAGGTACAAAGTCTTTTCATACTTTTTTATTATTGCTCCATTATTTTATTGTGTGAGTTAAACAAAAAAATAAAAAGTAAATAAAGTGGAAAAATCAACCTTATATACTAAAATCTTAAAAAATAGAAAAACAATAAATTTTAAAATGAAGCAATGCCCAATTGACAATGACAAAATCTTATGTCAATTTATACATAGTCTCTATTTCATAACATGTTTTCAATATATAAATAAAACAAAAATTGATCATTGTCAATTATTATCTCTCGACATATGTAATTTACTGAAAAGAAAGATATACTGTATCATCTTAATATCAAAAAAGATATTTAAAATTTATGTGTTTGGATAAACCTAAAACGAAGGGGGCGGATCAAAGGCACCACCGACTAATAACAATAGGTTTGGGATCATATTAGACCCAGCCCCGATTCCACCCGGTTTTGCTTTCTTCTCATTTCATCATCATCATCATCATCATCATCATCATCAATCTTTCGTCTTTCTGTTTACGGTTTCTTCGCTGCCAAGAATCGAACGATAGCATCGCCTACGTTCTTCTACCCGAATTGGATCCGAATCTCAAATCTGCACTCCAACTCCAATCACGAGCCCTTTGCTTTTGCCGATTGTTTCCTTTTTGATATTGGTGAGTTTCCTTGTCTCTGCCCACTATCTCTCTCTCTTCACATTGCACCCTGAGTTAATTCGAGCTCGCTCCCGAACTGGGTTTCCTGGTTCTGGTCGTTAATTGTATAAATCGAATCGCTTTTCCATTTTTGAATGTGGGCGGTCTTCAATTTGATTCAAATGTCGTTCGTGCATTAGGTGTTTTGTTGATTCTTCAAGCCCTAATTTTGCCGAAGTTCTTCGAGCTGGGGCTAGTATACTTCGATGGTATACAACCTGGAAGGGAGATTAAAGTTAGGGTTTTCTGTTGTGAGAACATCCCCTGAGTTGAGAAATTTCTGAGTCTAGGCTTTTTGGATTGATTTGGTCTGATAAGAAGAAGAAAAGGGGTTGGTTTGAGAGGATAATGTGTATATTGTGTGTGATTCAAAAGTGGTCTCGCCGGGTTGCAACGATGCTGCCTTGGTTGGTTTTACCGTTGATTGGACTATGGGCTCTGTCTCAGCTTCTTCCACCAGCTTTTCGTTTCGAAATAACTTCTCCGAGGCTAGCTTGTGTATTTGTGCTTTTGGTTACTTTGTTCTGGTATGAGGTTTTGATGCCTCAGCTCTCTACTTGGCGGGTGCGTAGAAATGCCCGTCTTAGGGAGAGAAAGCGATTGGAAGCTATGGAACTACAAAAGCTAAAGAAAACTGCTACACGACGTTGTCGTAACTGCTCAACACCTTACCGTGACCAAAATCCAGGTGGTGGACGATTTATGTGCTCATATTGTGGGCATATATCAAAGAGGCCTGTTTTAGACATGCCTGTGCCTCCAGGTTTAGGGCTTTCTGGCTCTGGAATTTTGAAGGATCTTGTTGGAAGAGGTGGTAAGATGTTGAATGGAAAAGCATGGAATGAGAATGGATGGATGCACGGGCAAGAATGGTCAGAAAATAGCACATGGACTAGCGAGTCAACCTTTTGGCGTAATAATAGTGGTAGTACATTTGGAGAAAAGGAGAATTGTTTGGGGGAGAAATCATATTCTGGTGGCGTTGTTTTTGCTTGCCGGCTCCTTACTTCTTTTTTCATGAGCATTAGGTGGCTTTGGAGAAAGATTTTTAGCTTTAGCTCTTCGGTTGATGAGTCGTCAACTGATGCTGACCAGAGACGATTACTGGCTAGGCAGGGTGAGAATGGGACCAGCTATCATGAGAGTAGGGTTGAGAAAGCACGCAGAAAAGCTGAGGAGAAAAGACAAGCTAGGCTGGAAAAAGAGCATTTGGAGGAAGAAGAGAGAAAACAACGAGAGGAAGTCGCGAGACTAGTGGAGGAACGGAGAAGGTTGAGAGATGAGAAATTTGAAGCTGAGAAATGCAACAAATCATCACCTGCTTTCAAGGAAAAAGGTACCAAAAAGGAGACAGAAAAGAAGCGCCAGGAGAGAAAGAAAGAAAGGGATAAGGCCTCTAGTAAGAGCAATTCTGATGCGGAAGAGCTTGACAAGAGAATAGGAAAGGAAACTGAGCATAAGCGTGAGCTAGATAAGAATGATCATTTGGAACATCAGAGGCATGCCTCTGATAATATCAGGAGCCCCATGGAAAGGAGACATGGGCATGGAGTAGATAATAATGCTACTAGTAACAGCAACATGACAGGTACTGGCGGTAGGTACTTTGATAGAGTGAAGGGTACGTTCTTCTCTTCTTCTAAGGCTTTTACAGATAACCGGTTCTTTGGAAGAGGTGTCAATATGTCTGCTACTATTGCAAAAGAGAATAAGCCCATCGGCTCCGCTGACCATTCCCATGCATCTGCTCATACTAGGCATATTAATCCTCCTGAATTTGTGGCCGGAAAATCTGGGTCAAATGGAGGGGAAAGGAATACTAATCGTCCTGTAAGTGTTCTTGCAAAATTTCTTATGCCATTGTGATCCCGTTGATTAAACTAGTCTATTGTGAACTTATCTATTTCGTGTTTGTTAAGTTGATAGTTTGTTATATGATTCCTCAAAATCGTTTTGTTCTTGAAGTAAATTCAACTTAATTTGGGTTTACTTTTCTTCAGCTTGTTTTGTAAAGGATACTTAAATATATTGTGCTGTTCCCCTCAGGTTGTTTCTGAGCCGCAACCAAGTGGAGAACCTAAAAAATCATGGCAGCAATTATTTGCGCGCTCGCCGTCCGTGCCTGCTTCCTCCAATGTTAATGTTATAAGTCGACCTAGTACAAAGCCCAAAGCTGTTCAGAGTTCACAGGTTCCTAATCAAGATCATTCTATTCGAACCTTTGACAATCCAATCAGTTTTGGGCTCCCATCACCATTCACTATGCCAACATACTCTAGCGGATCGACTATGAGTAGCTTAGGTTTCTCATCTGCTAGTAATATTGTTTTCCCTCAGCCCAAGGAAAATTCTCGTGCTTTTATGCCTGAAGAAGAGCATTTTGAAGATCCGTGCTATGTTCCGGATCCAATATCTCTACTGGGACCTATTTCAGAATCACTTGATCTAAGAGCTGAGTTTGAAACTGGTGTAGGACTGGAAAAACCCCACTTGTTGAAGAATACAGCTTTTTGTGAAGCCAATAAGCCATCTCCGATTGAGTCTCCCTTGTCAAGATTACGAGTTGCAGATGAAAAACAAGTGAATGATGGAAGCTGGCAAATGTGGAAGACCACCTTTGGCCAAGACCTCCTTCTACCTTCAGAGAATACTAGATCTAACGAGGAAAATGCCTTGCATCATGTGCCTCATAATAGGACGTCATCATTATTTGCAAAAGATGACCCTATTCACAGTACTTATTCACACAGGAAGGATTGTTTTGAAAATGATCAGAGAAGTGGCACGTTCAGTCCCGTTGCTGGTCCAAGCAACCATGATCCTTGGTCACAGAAAATGTTCCTCCCAGCATCATCTGGCACAGAGAGTCTTTTATCGCTTAGTCGACCAGAAGAACCTGGCCCGAATAATGTTGCATACATGAGTCCTACTGGGTTGGCTCCAGAGAATCCATTTGAACTCCCTTCTCCGAATCACTGGCTCAAGTAAGACTAATTTCTTCTGAACCTTTAGTGTCTGTTTTTTGCTTACAGTTATCAAATCATATAGGGACATGGATATACAATAATGTGTATGTCCTAAAGAGACGAAGTAGAAATAGCAGATTTGCTTTTGTCCTAGGCAATAGATTAGCTTAACATCTTTAGAGTTGCTCTTTGACATTCTGACTTTCTATCGGATTATAGATTAGGTTGTTTAGAACTTTGCTATATTTGGAACAATGGCAATAAAGATATCTGTGTAATGATTTTGGTGTTTGTTAATAATGTGCAGGAAAGTGAAGAAGACTGGGAATGGGACTGGGAGGCAATTTGTGGAGGGTCAATTCCTAAACCAAGATGTACAGTCGTTTTGGTAGTCACAAATTCAAGACAGAAAAAAAAAGAAAAGAAAAAACATTGAAAATCATTTTGGGACACAACTTTTGCAGATATACCTCGTCTGTCTTTGTCCTCTGGTTTTCTTTAACCTAAGATTTTGAGTTTTTTACTTAAAAAAGACGGTTAGCTTCGATAGACTTGCATACACTTAACACGTAATTACCGACAGCGACTATTGCTTTATAAACATCTCTCTTTCACTCGACTTCGACTAATTCGCTTTGATAGATTTGCATGGTAAGTTTTTGAAAGGGACCACAGTGACGTTATTTTCCAATGACATTAATTTTTTAATTTTGTTATTAAAACTTACTGATCATAGAAAATTGATGCTATGAAAACTTGTGGTTATATCTATGATCAAATGTACAACAAGTTTCGATCGGCTGTCTTAGCAACATGTCTCTGCAATTTATTGCTAGATTGTTCGTTTGCCTGTTTTGAGCTGAGTAATTCGTTTCGACGTCGCTGAATGAAACTTGTTGAGTTGTTTGTTTGTCTGTTTTGGCGGTATGTTGCTCAGATTTGTATTTGAGACAGCCAAACAAATTACTCAACGATATAACTCCAAAACGGTAATCAACTATTCAAAATTCTATTAATTCTTTAGTTTGAATCTTTAAGTCTTAAATTTGTAAGTTTTTATATTTTTAAAATGAAAAATTGCTATCATTCATACAAAAACTTAATATTTAATTAACAAACTTTCATTAATATTAATCAGGGTCCAGCACCTTGTCATCCTAACGCAGTTCTCCTTCTCGTCGTCGTCGGCCCTGGTGTCAGAGGTCTATTCTTTATTTTTTGTCCCAAGCGTTATTCTCTTGCTCTTCTTCTTAAACGTTTTCGTTTCTTCTAAGGAGTTATGAATATGTTTATTATATCATATGAAAATTAAATAGTGTGAAAGCTCCTTAGAATTTTAAACATGGAGCAGTAAAGTCTCTTTACCCTACACTATGCTAGTTAATTTACTTTGCATATGAAATAGACTTTCACTTTGTTTGTGATGTTGTGCAAGATGATCTCTTCAAACAAACACATTTTTGCATGACGGACCATCTTGCCGAGGTGTTCACTAAAGTTTTGGGTCAGATAATATTCTTGTGTGTATAATAATTAATACTCTTATTATTAGATAGATTAATGCAAACGCAGCGAAACATTCATAACTTAATACAAGTTAAATAGTAAAACACAAAAACATCCCCAAATGTTTCTTGATTCCCAAACACAAACAAGAACGGTGTGGCATGCCCCTTGGCAAAAACAAAGGCTCAATGCAAAACACACAGTCACACATACACGTAAAGACTACAGATCTCAGATCCGAGTCTTATTCAAATTCTCTCCAATGAATAAAGCAAATATTTTTTTACTGGAAAAAGAAACTAAAAATGAAAATCTCGGTTTGTTTTCTTCCTTTTTTCTTCTTCTTGTCACCTTTTTTTTATATACAAAGAGGCCTATCTTCCCATTACTCTCTCTGCTCCAGTGTAAACCGAACCGGTTTACCATAATGCTTCTGGAATCCTCAATGAATTTTAAAAAATTAAAACCAGTTCTATTTTTCAACTGTCGAAACCTCAGGAATGGATTACGTTGAAAATTCCGAGTAAATTGGTTTTGTGGTTGAAACCATTTTATGGTTTGTCAGGTACCCTATAAACCGGTTGGTTAATCAAACGACGTAGCTTTTGCCTGAGCTCATCGGCCCAAACTAAGCCCACGTCTCTTTGCTTGTTCTTCATTTCCACCATCACTAATTCGTCTGTTAGGCGTCGGATTTTGACTACGATATTGGCTACTCCCTTTGGCCCTTCCAGCTTTATCGCTCTCTCCTTCTTCTTTGCAATCCTCAGATTCAACTGCTTCGCTACCTCCACCACCTTACCCATAATCTCCGCAGGACTCTCGTCGGAGACGAATTGATCGCAGTGGTCCGGCGTCACGAAGTTCCCGAACAGACCGGCGAGATTCGCGGTCGATGACGACGCGATTAACTCGAAGGCGTTTAGTTTTTTCCCGGTTTCCTCTAGATCGTAATCGTCAGCTTGGATCCCTATGATTTCGCTCGGATCTACTCCGTGATTGAACCACGGATCCTTTAGAATCTCCTCGACGGTGATCCGCTTTTCCGGATCTGGTTCCAAGAGTCGGCGGAGAAGGTGCCGTAGATCTGAAGACGTCCACTCCGGCATTCTGTATTGAGCCTTGTGGATTTTCCGGTAGAGCCCCATGATGTTTGGATCTCTGAACGGCAAGTAACCGGCGTTGAGAAGGAACAAAACGACGCCGCATGACCAGATATCCGCCTTAGATCCGTCGTAGCCTTTCTTCAGGAGAAGCTCCGGCGCAACGTAAGCCGGGGTTCCGCAGAGCGTGTGTAGCATCCCGTCGGGCTGGATCTGCTCCTTCATCGCACTGAGACCGAAGTCCGAAACCTTCAGATCTCGATTCTCGTCGAGGAGAAGATTCTCCGGCTTCAAATCACGGTGGAAAACCTCTCTGGCGTGACAGTACCTCACGGCGGAGATCAGTTGCCGGAAATATTTCCGGCTGAGACTTTCCGCGAAACGATTGCTGGAGATTCTGGAGAATAGCTCACCGCCTTTGGCTAGCTCCATGACGAAATAGATCTTCGTCTTGGTGGCGAGGACTTCGGAGAGGAGTACGATATGGGGATGACGCAGGCGGCGCATGACAGATATCTCTCTCTTAACGTGCGCCGTGAGACCGTCTTTCAAACGCTTCTTTTGGACGACTTTGATCGCAACGCTTTCGCCGTTGTTGTGAAGATCCTCCGCCTGGTAGACTTTGGCAAACGCGCCGCTGCCGAGAAGCTTACCGAGATCGTACTTACCGAACAACGCCGATTGGTTATCATCTCCGACGACGTTAACGATGATGGAATCAGAAGAGTCTTCCATTAACAATAATAGAAACAGAGTATAAAAATTGAAAAGACATGCGCGCGGTGCCTCTTCTTATTGAAACCCCTCAACTTGCCACGTAAGCTCATTTAAAAAAAAAGGTTTAAATATTTGTTTGACTTTTTATGGATTATTCTATAAATAAAACAAAGAAAAGATCATCATGTCGGACAATTTCAAAGCGATACTTATACAATTTTACTAATTCGAATTAAGTTACGAATATATTAACCAGGTTAGAAGAAAGAGGCTTATTCCTACCTTATCGAAAACACAAGCATGCTTAATTGCTTACTGCTTAGAGTCATGTTTATCCTAAAAATAATTTAAATCCAAGGAACAGCTTTTCATGATTCTTCCCAATATATTGTTCATGTTCTTCTTTTACAGGCGCCAAAAACATCTGCTGTCATGTAAGGTCAACCAAAATATTCTAATTCTAGGTGGGATTTAAAGTCATAAAATCTATATATATAGGAGCTGGGAAAACTCGATATATAAAAAACAACACCTTCATCGTTGACCCAAAAATACCTTTATCAAATAGAAAAGGAAAAAGACGATTTAAAATTCTTAAAATATTATCGAAAAACAACGTCGTGGATTGACGTTACTATCGTTGAATGTTAAGCAATATTCATGAAGATGTTTTAAGCTACACTACTGGTTTAGATGGTAGTTAAGTTGGTTTAGATTTTGATCGAACAATCCATCTATTCAATTAAGAAAAAGTGACATTTCGTTTCTCAAAAAAGAAAAAGTGACATTTGTATTTAAGTCATATATAACTTTCTTGTTGTGTGGAGGAGCGGTTACTCAATGATGGAGAGCGCTCGCTCCTTTGAAGACGACTCTTTCTTAAGAGACAAGATCAATGACTTATGGGGAGGAGCGGTCACTTCTCTAGTAGCCAGAGCATTCTTTTTGTTTGTGTGATATGAAAATATTTGAGGAAACCTAAATGCACCTAATTATGTATATATATAAACTTTTGGAGACGATGATATAAATATAGTTAGGTGCATTTAGGTTTCCCCTCAATAAATACAATTTATATTCGAGTGAAAAAACAATAACAATTAAATCTGAATACTGTTTGAACTTCAATGTCAACATAAAAAATCATTACTTTTTGCTAGCTGGAAACTAAATTAAAATAAGGATTAATAATAGATGAAGTTTTGTCATAATTTATTTGAGGTTGGATTCGTGGATCCAAGTCATTCGTGTGTGGAGTAAAATCATACAAGTACCCCTTTTGATGTTGAAAAAGCCAAAATTTAATCCTTACACGTGAACTTGTTAAAAAAATATCATATAAATCCAGTAGAATTAATAAAAGATACAAAGGCAAAAACTCGACAAAGTAAACAAACAAATAAAGAAAAACTCTTGCTCATTCATGGTTTTCAATTAATGTAATAATAGCTTTCGTAACGGTATGTACTATCTAATTACATTAATTTAGTAAGTTTTTTTTGTCAAAGTGTAATGGCTTTTTCTATGTGAAAATTACACATACTACTAGTTAGAATTTGGGAAGTTCATTTTAGAGTCGGTTTAATAACGAGATTTAAAAAAAATGTTGCTCCTATATATATCTTCGTAAATTTAATTGTAACTGTCATTTAAGAAGTCCATCGTCGTCATCATGAAAGTAGACGTAAGTTAGAAGATACATTTTGAACTAAATAAAAAAGGATACATAGAAATAAATATCAAATTTCCTAAATAAAGATAGATATATTCTACGACCGGATCTTCATGATAATCTTGATTGATTATGGTTCGCATTTTGGTAGATCTGCCAACACTAGGGGCAAGTTCATATGTGGTATAATACGTATGACATTGGACATCATCAATTATGTGATATTTGTGTTTCTTTTTCGAACATTAGCAATAACATTTGGCCGTCAGGTCATTTTGGATGTAATATCCAACCGTCCAGCTCGGTTGTATCATCTGGCCGTCGGATCATCTTGACAAAAACATTCGGAGATTGTCGTAGAGTTATATCCGACCATAAAATCTGGCCATCGGATCATCACAGCTTTATACCTGGCTGCCGGATCAACTTTTTTTTTTATATGTGCTCTATATATCCATGGAAATATCAATTCTTCTGAGAAAAGAAGTACATCACCATCATTTTATTATTGATCCTCTCGTCGTTATCGACTTATCGTCATCACGAATAAAGACGTCTGCTTCAAAGAGACACCGTCTTCAACAGGGTGATGGTGTACGTACGTAAGCCATCGTCCGTACCATCACATACATACCCACCGTCACTCTTAAATCTAGGACGTTTCCACTTTGTCAAACATCACCATGGTTTGATTTCTTTTTAAATAAAAAAAATAAAAAATAAAAAATAAAATCGACGAAGCTAAGTTCTAGAAAAAACCGTCACTAAATTCCTGATGGTTTTATGAAAAAAAACAAAAAATCTTACATTAAATCTTTTTTTGTTTGTCAACACATTAATTTTTTTTTATATGACAGTAATTTTATCCCAAGGCCATCATCAGAAGAGAGGATCAACGTCTTCAAGAACACGCACAACGATAGAAACTGTGCATTACAGATTGCTTAAAAAAAACTGCGTTTCTAAAGTCCATCAATGCGAGTCCAAAAAACAATAAAAAAAAAAAGTTCAATCGATTCTACATTGGCATCAACAAATTTATGTGTTGGGTTTACATATACAACCGAAGCTTCCACCTAATAGATAAACACACTTTACCAATCGATAATCCAAGATTCAAACGTACGCATGTCTCCCTCGAAAAAAAAAATATATATATATATGAGAACTCTAAGTGGCCGTTTGGGATCCGTAAATCCAAAAGGATTGGAAGAAAAAAAGTAGGAGTAACGCTGTGAGAATCTGATGGGTTAAAGAGAATGTTTTGGAAGCTGTTGTAATAGAAGCGTGTGATAAGAAAAGAGACATGCACTTGAGCTCTACAGAGAAGGAAGTGGGCGAGCCATACACATCTGGATGATATATGATTTCTCCTTGACGGCATTTAAATTCCCCTAAGCTCCATTCCTAGATTTATTAAAAGATTATATCATATCACAAGTTTTTTAATTGAGGCCATATATTACATATATAGTGTTGTCAGTGTTGATGCATACCTCGAGCTGGCGACCAAAAGTGACAAGGATAGTGTCGGGATCAGCGTGGAAAGAAAGCGGGCCTTTCCCTGAGTTGACACGAAATTCGCAGTTCTTAGCCGGAAGGTGAAGGCTGAGTGTGTAATGAAGCATTTCTTCGGTCTTCTCTTTTGGCAAAGGAGGGCTTTGCTCTGTGACGTTTTCATGGTTGTACCTGTAAACGCTGAGCACGGATTCTCCTCTTTGTATCCTTTTATCAGTTTGTCTCCTTGAGTTTTCTACCATTATTTGTCCTAGTTTCCTCGCTACTCCTTCAAGTTTATCCGCTACATTTTCCATTTCTTGGCTGCAATAAGTCCAAGACAGAGATCCAAAGATTTTTATCAAAATTCTTAATCACTTCGTTATTCATAATACATTTTTAGGTTTCTAAAACGTCATTCTGCGATTATGCCATTATAATTAATTAGAGAATTTAAAACCAAAACTCTAACTAATCCCTAAAGCATGTAA
Organism: Kernera saxatilis; assembly: GCA_900406395.1. NCBI lineage: Eukaryota > Viridiplantae > Streptophyta > Magnoliopsida > Brassicales > Brassicaceae > Kernera > Kernera saxatilis. The sequence continues at coordinate 37,815 of OVAY01000302.1, read as the reverse complement.
AGAGTTGTGTATTCTTGCCATTTAAGGCATTCACATAGTCAACAATACAATGGAAAGGCTCGAACCTTATTCTTCAACTCTAAGGTTTCAATCACTTACCATAAGTTTTTTTTTTCCGATAAAGATTCACTTACCATGAGTTGGTTTCTAAAGTTTTTTATAAAGTGATTTTGCTTGTGCTTTAAGCAAATGCTAACTAGTAAACAAAACTTTATTCATCGACCAAAATATAATTGTCGTAGCTTTTTGTAATTATCCTTTAAGAATATTATTTAGCTCTAATGCTTCAACTATCAGAGATCTTCTTATTAACTAAGACAATCAAAACAGAGTGATGGAATTGATAAGAAAATTGGTTCGAAGATTTTAAAAGTGTGGCCCAATAACGGCCCAATACCTGAAGCAGCGGTACCTGTCCGGTCCGATATACTCGCGCGCCCATTCCATGCGCTCCTTCCACGACCGAACCCATACGATCTCGTCTCTGTTTCCGACCACACTCCGGCGAAACCCGGTGTCTCTTCCCTCCAAAACTCCGAAAACCCGACCCGATTCCCTCACAAGCGACCTCAGCTCCTCGCCCGATATCCCATGGTAGCTCACACGAAACGCCCCGAACTCCCTCGCCGATCGCACCAGGCGATCCACCGATCCTTCTCTCCTCGACGCCAATAACCGGAAATCAATCTCCGCCGGGATCAGATGGCGCGAACCGCACGATTCACCTCCGGAATGCGATTCAGGGAGCGTGAGCTCTGGAACCTGGATCGATCTCTCAATGATCTCGGTGAGAATCTCGCTCGCAGCAGAACGAGATCCTCTGGCTCTAGGGATCGGAGACGGAGGAGGTGGTGGTGGAGTCAATGAAGATACGTTCAACTGGCTCCTGGTTCGCATCAGAGCCATTGGAGACAAGAGGATCGGAGGTTTCGGGAGGTTTCAATTATAAATCCGCCCAAAGAAAATAAAATGGGAAGACTTTGTTCGATTTGTTAGAGAACCTAGCCACATTCGTCGTGTATTTTCTTTTAATTGTTTGTCTTCAATTTTTAGAGAAAGTGAGGGTCCATTACTGAATTCGAATGAAGAAAATTAATATTTTTATTGCTGTGATATGGTAAATGAATGATGATGATGATCATCATATGGTTCTCTAGCTTCATTTCCGCTGTGAAGATTCGAATATCATGATTATGTCAGATGGAAAAAGCTCATTAGAGAAATTGGATTGAAGATGTTGCCCTTGGGCCAACATGTGGGCCGCATTAAATGTTTGATCCGGTCCACATGTGCAATTTCGGAGTGCGAATCAATCTTATTCTTATCTCAAGGACAAGATAGATATAGCTTTTGAAAAAGGCTTTGAAGTACCATAAGGACCATAATCCATAGGAAGAGAAAACTAAAAAAACAAGGTTTTTGACCCGGACTATCATAATTCATAAAACATTAAATAAATTTATAATCCTAATTGAATGCTATGAGCTTTCCTTAAGGTTATATATATTTCCGTATTTCTTATTTATACTTGTATCAGATTTTTGGAGCTTATACGAGCGTTTAGGATTTGTAATTATTCATTTACACTATTAATGAAAAAGAAACTCTGGACAAACAAATATTAGCTTCAATAGAGTTCATCTAGATTTCACTTACGACTTCACAATACAAACATGTGATTGGATCAACTATTTTAATATTCACTTTTATAACTTCCCTTTTAGTAATATTAGAGATAACCAATGATCAAATCTAATAGAAACAAATACTATAAAGTTAGTTAATAAGAACACTAGTTAGCCCGAAGTTGACATGAATGATCAAATCCAAATTTAATTAGATGGAAAGAACACTAGTTAGCCCGAAGTTGACATGAATGATCAAATCTAATAGAAACAAATACTATAAAGTTAGTTAATAAGAACCCCAAGCTAGTCGAAGGGTCGTTATTACTAATAGATATTACAAGTTTATATCAGTATAGCTATTGGCTGTCTCTGAGTTCCAGTTTGGTTTCGTGGGGTACTTAAAAATAAATAAAAAATCTGTACCAACCAAGTCTCGTTTTAAAAAAAAATAGATAAGTGGACCAACTAAGTTAACAAGTGTTAAATCTACATTTTAACTTACAAAAAAGAAAAGTTGACAAGTGTGGTTGTGACTTGTGTGAGTCTTCATAATTGAAGTTGAAGGGCATGCATGTGATTATACACTAATTGGTTAGTCATAGCATCTTCCGTACGTTAGTAAGCTTCGCTTATGGTCCCCATTCGATTACTCTTTATTATTTGATACATCGGATTTTGGGCAATAAGATGACAAATTTAACTATCAAAACGAATAAGAAGCAGAACTATTTGAAATACATTTTTTGTTAAATCCGATACACTAAATACAGTTGTTTATTGGAAACGATATAATTAGATGTAGGTGTCGCAATAGGGAGACATGGAACAAGTTTTGGCGACACTGAAGCTGTCGCTATCAAAGAAGATGCGATGGAAGTATCAAATAGCTTAAAACTCTTTTGCATGGTTAAGAGTAGACAATCTCCACCTCTCCTAATGATTTCCTATTTCAAAAATCCTCACTTTATCGAAGAAATTTAATTTTATCTTAAGAGAATTGCAAATAAAACGCCTTTAAGATGACACCATCATTGCTTTTGTTTTTCAGAATCTTTTAGATTATCAAAGAACTTTATATTTATAAAATGTAAAATTCAACTAGAAGTCCTTAATCACCATTATTGATTGTTTGGTTATCCCCTTTCAACAATGTATGGTTATTATGATGTTTATCCTTGTGTTAACTTGTGGTAAAATGATTCAAAATATAAATTTTTTGAGCTCGTCTTTAACAACAACAAAAACAAAAACAAAACTGTTTGAGCTCTTGTATTAATAAATTGATAATTTTTCTGTTAAGGATACATCATTTATACATGCATGATTTTTTCTTTCCAACAAAGGCTAAGTATTTAAAATATTTTCCAAACTATCTAGCATAATCATATTGTTCTAAGTCTTGTTGGTCTTGTTGGATATCAAAAACAATAATAATTAGGCTAAAAGGATCCAAAAACCCTACTGAGAATCAGTTTTACCCATAGACAAACCCATCAAATGATCTTCGAGTTTTAAATCAAGAAATGTCCAATGCAATCAATCAATTAATTTTATCATCTTATGTATTTAATTAATGTTTGGATTGATTGGAGAAAAAAAAATTTTTTGAAATTATTTTGGATATCCTAAGAAACGGATATGTGCATGATATCCATATATTTTATTAGGACGAAGATGGAGAAATTTACATCAATATACAATTAGTAGACTTATATTCTTTGTGCGAGTAGTTATTGATGGAAGTTAATTTTAATCCATTTTTAATCATACGGAAGTACAAAATAGGTGTAGCAAAAGATATTAATAATAATAATTCAATCCTAGCTAGGTTTCTCTAAAGATAATATACATAGAGTTCCCAAAGCTGTTTACTTCTCCACTTTCATCATGAATGGCATTCTAGTTTGATAGGCACTTGATCTTTTTATATACATAAAGTCTAATTTCTCATTAATACTTTAACCAAAACAAAACTTATCATTAATATATAGGGCATAATTGTACTTGATCTTTGTTGTCTTTCTCTTCATTATCCGATCAAACATCTACCATTGCATCCGACGTATCCAATTAATTCACCAAATTATACAAAAACATATATTCCACATTAGTAGTCATCCCTGCGACACTTGTTAGATCCAAACACATTACATTAGCACTAAATCCCGGATATAATCTACATATTCTTGTCAAAACCTAGTTTCCATTTTTACAACTAATTTTGCAAAAAGCTCTATATTAATCAAAGCAGACCAATAACATTATATTGTAAGGCTAATGAAAAAAACAAATTGCATGTATATGCATTTGATGAGTACGTATGACCCGGTGACGGAGACATTGTTCTTTATTTATGCTGACGTTTTATATTAAAACAAAATTATTTAATTTAATTTTATATTTTATATATAATTATTTTTTTTGGTTATATATTATATGAACATGAATCCGGGTACTGAAGAACCAACGACATTAGTACAGACTACTATGCTATATGTTGTAGTCTATATAGTTTGATATTTTGTTATTTAACATTCAAATTTAGAAGGATATTTTTGAGTATACATTTTAAGTTTTGGTATTTTAATTTTTAGTTGTGGATGTCCATACATAATTAATGAATTTCATTTTAGTATTTTTTTCAATATGTATAAATATCTATAATGTTAATCTGGAGAAGATGAAGGAAGTAACCACGTTGTTAAAAGTTCTTCTTAAAATTATATTTTGAAAAAAAGTTGCTCAAACATAAATCTCAAAGAGACGAATATAACAAAAAAGCAAGAGTTGGCAAATATTTTATGCCCGAAGAACCAGAGGCGAACTCATATTTTTTTTTTTTAGAAAATCCAGAGGCGAACTCATATTATATTTGTTGTTTTTTTTACTATAAGTGTCAAGCCTGTCTATAAGTGGAAAAAAAAGTATAAAGTAAACACCTTTGTTAATTGGTTCAGTCTAAGATAACTATGTGAAACAATGGAAGTATTTTAAAAACAACACGTAATAGTCTTCATACATGTTTACCGAAAAAAAAGTAATAGTCTTCATACATAAACGAAGAAACAGGTTCCCAAAAAATAAAGAATCAGTATAATTAATTGAGATTAATTAGAGTGGACTACAGAAGCGTACATAAATACGAGGGGAAGGAACTTAAACATTCTTCTTCTCTCTCTCTCTCTCTCTCACACACACACACACATACACACAAACTCGTTCCGAGCTTCAATGGCATTCAATCCTTTTTTCGTAGTTATCAACAAATCTTTTTGTTATAAGTGAAGTGTGATAATATATAAAATATAGAAATACATATAAATGAGCATGTGCAGATCCAACATGAAAAGCAGTGAATCTGGAGAGATTATAAACGGAGAATGCGATGTTTCAACGTCCGTCAAAGAAGAAACTAGCGCCAACGGCAACGCCAAATTCTCCGCTGGTCTCCGTCGCATCCCTTTCAACGAGGCTTGTTTCTTTTTCTTCTTCTTTCTTTTTTTTTAAAACGTTTTCTTCCACAAAATATTTGCGATTAGTTTCGACTTTGGACACTCACTCTGCTTATTGTTTAATTTCATAGTTTTCGTGTGTTTCTATTCTGCAACTAGTTTTCGTGATTCAGGATCATATTCACATATTATGGAGACGATTTCTATGTTTTTATTTATACTGTTTTCGATGTTTAACAAGAGAGTTGGTTATTTTTGATGGATTGTATCATTATCAGTCACTTTTACTGCGTTTTGGGGGTGGTAGATAATATGGAATTCTCGGAAATTGATCTTATACTGGATGGAATGCTGCTTTTGACTGTTTTTATTATAGCATTTTATGGAAAGTAATATAATGCATCTCCTTTAAAACAATCAGCTTGAAGTAAACTTCAATTTTTTTCACGTAGATAACAAATATATTGACATACATTATATGTAACTATTGTCTATGTACCCAAACAAATAATATTGTCTATATATATACGATGTTTGAGTGTGTGTGTGTGTGTGTCTATATTCATATGTATGCATAAAGCGTCACTAGTATGATATATCCTCAGTTTCATGGACTGAGGTATATGCTTTTTTTTTGGGTTGTACTTACTTAGGAAAGTTTTCTATATGTGTTTTCCTCTCATTATCTTTATCTTTTTTATTGGTTCCTTTAGTTAGTACAAACTAAACTACAAAGTACTTTACTATCTTATTAATTCCATTATTAATATATAATGTATTTACTTTTGGATTCATTTTCTTGAAATTCTTTATCTAATTGTTTATGAAAAATCTCAATAGTAGTTCAAGATATTTTTACAAGTATATATTTATACATATACTTTTTCTAGACCGATTTAATCATGGTTAAAAAGTATTGATATTTCTAGTGAAGCTCATGAAATTAAAGATATATATCTAAGCTGATCTTGTTTTTTAAAAAGAAAATAAAAAGGTGAGCTTTTTAAAACCCATGATGATTTTTATTTAAAAAAGATCCTAGAATGTTGGTACAGTTAGCCATTCGCTTTTCTGTCACTTGTGAATTTGATTATTCAGTTCTAAAAGTAATAGAATTTAAACTTTTTTCTCTTTTTTTCAACTTTCTCATCCCAGTCCCAGTGGCCATGTGATGCGACCATCTTCCTCGTGCTTACAAATTGGTCTTAATTTTTTAACTTAAATTAATATTCTTTTTCGTATTGTATGTAATATACTAATATCATTCTGTTTCACAATAAAAGATTATTTAAGATTTTATTTTTTTTTCGTTTTACAAAAATACCGTTTATATTTTTAATGTAATTTTCTATTTAAATACTATTTTTATACAATTAATTAATTGAAAAAGAAACTGATTTAGTTTTGTTTAGATAACAAGTATTAATGAACTTTTACCAAAAAAAAAAGTATTAATGAATAATATACTAATAGATATATTAATTATATTTTAATATGTGTGAAATGTTATACAAAACGATGCTTATACTGAAAGAGAAAACATACTAGTTTTTTTCACATAGATAATTTTTCTTCCTGTGTTGTATATAATATTAATTAAAGACTAAATCACATAAAAGTAATTTTTTAAATGTCAATATACTTAACTCGCGCTTCTTTCTATGTATAGTATTTTCTTGAATGCGTTTTGCTATAACTATAAAAAGATAAATGGATTTCTTCATTATCTTTTATTTTTTTGACTCGGGTAAATAGTTGTTCAACATTAAAACTAACAAAAAATCAGATAAATAATTTTTTTCCCATGCAGGTGGGAGAGGAGATGGCGTCGCTCACAAAAATAGCATGCCCGATCGTGATGACATCACTCCTCATTTTCTCGAGATCAATAATCTCAATGTGGTTCCTTAGTCACCTCGGAAAAGTCGAACTCGCTGGCGGTGCACTCGCCATGGGCTTCGGAAACATCACCGGAGTCTCCGTCCTCAAAGGCCTTTCCGTTGGTATGGACCCAATCTGTGGACAAGCCTTTGGAGCCAAACGCTGGACCATCCTTAGCCACACGTTTCAGAAAATGTTCTGTCTCTTAATTGCCGTTTCTATTCCTATCGCCGTTGCGTGGCTCAACATCGAACCCATTTTCCTCAAGTTGGGTCAGGATCCGGATATAACCCGGGTCGCCAAAACCTACATGCTCTTCTTCGTCCCTGAGCTCTTGGCTCAGGCCATGCTCCACCCGCTCCGAACGTTCCTCAGAACACAAGGCCTCACGTCACCGCTGACGATATCTGCCATTGTATCTATTCTTCTTCATCCTCTCTTCAACTACGTCTTCGTCGTGCGTATGCGTTTAGGCGTTAAGGGAGTCGCGGTGGCAATGGCTTTTAACACCATGAACATAAATGTGGGGCTGCTCGTGTACACGTGTTTTTCGGATTCTCTAATCAAACCCTGGGAAGGGCTCGCTTTGCGGTCGCTATTCCGCGGCTGGTGGCCGCTGCTTTCTCTAGCCGCACCAAGCGCCATTTCGGTGTGTTTGGAGTATTGGTGGTATGAGATCATGCTTTTTCTTTGTGGGCTTCTCGGGAACCCTAAAGCGAGTGTGTCGGCCATGGGAATACTGATTCAGACAACGGGGCTACTCTACGTAGTCCCGTTCGCTATAAGCAGCGCCATTGCAACCCGTGTAGGTCACGCACTCGGAGGTGGGCAACCCACACGGGCGCAATGTACGACCGTGATCGGTTTGATACTCGCAGTAGCTTACGGGTTAGCAGCTGCTGTTTTTGTGACGGCGCTTAGGTCGGTTTGGGGAAAGATGTTCACGGACGAACCCGAGATTCTTGGGCTGATTTCGTCCGCGCTTCCGATCTTAGGGCTTTGTGAGATTGGAAACTCGCCGCAGACTGCCGCTTGCGGAGTCTTGACGGGGACGGCAAGGCCCAAAGATGGAGCACGTGTTAACCTTTGCGCGTTCTACATCGTGGGCTTGCCTGTGGCAGTCACGACCACATTTGGGTTTAAGGTTGGGTTTTGTGGGCTGTGGTACGGACTGCTGGCTGCGCAGATTACGTGTTTGATTATGATGCTTTGTACGTTGATTCGTACGGACTGGACCCACCAGGTGAAGCGGGCGGAAGAACTTACCTCCGCTGCAGCCGACAAAAGTCATTCGGAAGAAGAAACCGTCCATACTGAAGTAGAAGATGATGATGATGTTGGTAGCAATGATCTGGAGATTGGTTTACTACAAAACATGAATTGACTAATCTAGAAATGTTAAAATTTTCAATCGATAATTTTACTGGATTGTTAATTATATAGGAATTTTTTTGTTGTTGTTGGCCAAACTAAAATACCGAAGATAGATTTGCATCCGAATTGTTAACCAATATTTGGGAAAAGAGCCATAACCATTTAATTGGTTGAGCTTAGTTTTATTTATTTATTAATACGTAAGCTAGTATATTGTTATTTAATATTTTCCCCCATGTATGTAGTGAAGAACAGTTGCGACAAAGTTGAATGTTTTATCCAAATGGCTTTGAATTTTGTATACATCAAAAAACGCGATTTTCAGGTGAGAAGAAAAATTTGAGGATTCATATTATTCCTAACCCGTTCCATGGTGGGACAATTTATATATAATTTGCAAGCTCTTGATTTGGATTAGCACCATAAAATTATAAAATATCGGAGTTTCATGGACTTAACACTAAGTAGTTTTTGGTCTAGTATTGTAGGCATGACTCTTTCAGAAAAGGTGAGAAATCGTGTTTCCCTGGATTCGAGTGCTATTTGGAAGACTTTGAACTACTCATTCCGACCAAAAAAATGTACGGATTTCCAGGTCTCGAAATTTTTAGATAATAAAGAAATTTATATTAACTTCATTGTCCTTCACCTAAAAATCTGTTTACTTTTTATTTTTTTTCTTCCGATATTTTTCCATTCTCTTATATAAGGTGTTGTCGACCATCATGCGACCTCCAACAACACGTTGCCTCTTGGTACTAGTGTCACCGTTGAGATGGTTACAATCAATACCACCCCGCAAAACGTACTCTTCAACGTCGAAATTACTTGGTGCGAAACCTTTTCTTGCCATTTTGAGCCAAATTGCATCAGTGTGCACTATACGATTGTAAATTTCCACAACCGCAAAATGCACCAAACCAAATTCTTCAACCCGTCTAAAAAAAATATAAATCATAAATAGTTATAGAATTTACATGTCGAAAGGGGTCAATCCGAGTACAATCAAAACACTAGTAGAAAATTGAAAATGCGATTGTTGAGAATTGAGATGATATAAAGTGTAACTAATGATGTTTGTTGTTTTATAGTCTTCTAATTCAAAATAAATTGATAATAAATAGTAAAAGAGAATTCTAAATGTTATCTCATTTTCAATGTTAAATTCCAACACGGTCCCTTTAAATTATAGCTTTTCTGATCTCTCTTAAGTTGAATTTCGGTATAGGATTGACAATATATCATATTTGGATAGTTCTGTTTAAGGCCAATTCGTATTTTGATATTATGTTAAATTTTATAAATTTTTAACTTAAAACTAATTAACACAAATAAATCAATTGACACAAATAAATTAATCCGTATGTCTTATATATGTAGGTCTATGTTACTTCCTTCCGATGTAGTATTTATCACAATGTTTCATGAAATATATTGCAATTTTGAACACGTATATAGGTTCTTAGCATGCAATAATTGCGTAGTTTATGCATTTACACCTATGTACTTTATGCTCACACGTGTTGTGCGCTTATATAATACTGTTGCATGTGGCATTTCGGTGCCTAATTCTCAAGTTTACACCAAAATAAAAGAAAAAAGGCATAAATCATGCAGCCCTTTATAACAGTAAATAAGATTTTTATTTTTTAGGCACCGACATATTTGAAACAGTAAATAAGAATTTTTTTTTTTTTTTGGTCGTCTTAAACAGTAATAAGATTACACATGATTGAAATGACGATAATCGTCTGACCGAAAGAACACTAGTTAAAAAGTATAGAATTAAAGATAAAATAACAAAATCCTTTTAAACATAGTTAAATAAAGTTTTATTCTATAAAAAAAATTAGGATAATTAAATGGTGTGGTTTATTATAGTTTATAAAGTTTCAAATTTGAATGTGTATATCAGATATTAACGCTGACAGAGAAAAATCATTATTCTGCAGTAGGATGGTAGATAAGAAAATTTAAACGTTTCAATTTCTTGGTGTATATTGAATGAGAATCGATATAAGTAATATATGTATATAAATTATAGATTGTATCATTTCTATTGGAAGATCCGATTTATTTTAGCAACGATAAATGATTTTGAAAAAGTTACATTCTTAAGTTTGATATTTTATAAAGCCAATAAACTATACCGATATATCATAAATCTAAAATTTTGTATGATTGAATAACTTAATTATTTTAATATGTTGTGATTGAATGTTATTTTAATTTTGTTTAAAGGGAATTTTTCGGAAAAATATGGTCGCTTAATGTTAATTAATTAGCATTGTTTCGAGTCTTTCGACACCCTTTATTTTTTCTTATCATCAAACGCACATAATTACATTTAAAATAGTCAATTTCTATAAATCCTTATAAAATTAAAATCTACTTCATAAAAATTTTAGTGAATTGTACTAGTAAAAACACCTAGTTTTACCAAAATAAGACTAGAAATAGTAGTATGGAGCGACGATCGAAGTGGTGGGCCAAATAATTGCTCAAGGAAGAGGACATTGACTCCAGAACCCATGTGTTGTGCATTCAAGTTTGTTATGTATCACTCAATTTTTTTTCTGACGAACCATCTATACACTATATGGTGTGGGAAGGCAGGACAAACCGACATCTTTTCGTATATATCCTTATGGAGAAATTTTTTATGGAAAATATAATTATAAATCTAGAGATATCTAAAGCAAAAAATCTCTATTTCAAAACATATAAAACTTCGATAGTTTGTTGAATTAGTTTTAAGAAACTCACACGCTTTTCGTTTGTAGGTTTTTACGTTAAAGATCTAAACCGATTTGGATTTCTGCTCGTCAAAAAAAATTTTTTTTTTTTTTTTTTTTTCTTGCCCGTCATTTTGGGATCGTAAGATTATCATATTTGCATTAATAAATTAAAAAAAAACGATAAAATATATTATCATCTTACAATGTAAACCATATTGAACAGATGATATAAAGATAAATATATAACATTTAATGATAGTTCTATGTAAAATAACCATTTGCGTATCCTCACATCTATATTTTATTTTATTTTTCCACATCTAAAAAATTTAAAAGTCCTAAACAACTATGAAAATGCAAAAACAAGTACGTACGTAGGTTGTAGAAGTTTCAGGAAAAAAAAACTATAAATAGAATTAAAAAGTCAAACGAAATAGATGAGAGGTCCTGCAATAATTAGGACCTCTACATTAAATGAAACCAACAACCAGCCAACTACTTCTTTTCCTCTAATCGCATTCGAATTCGCATTCATAACATAAACTTTCCTTGTCTATATAAACACTCACTCCCCAACTCTCTTCATCACTCATCATTACACACACATCTCATTTTGCAACCATCAAAATCCCTCAAAACTAAGAGAAGAATGGCTGGAGTGATGAAGTTGGCATGCTTGGTCTTGGCCTGCATGATTGTGGCCGGTCCAATCACAGCCAAAGCGGCTCTGAACTGCGGAACCGTAAACGGCAACATAGCACCGTGCATTGGCTACGTGGCTCAGAATGGGCCCCTTACAACAGGGTGCTGCAGCGGCGTTACTAGGCTTAACAACTTGGCCCGTTCGACCCCGGACCGTCAGCAAGCTTGCCGTTGCCTTAAAGATGCCGCTACCAGGTTAGGCTCTGTTCTCAACGCTGGCCGTGCAGCTGGACTTCCTAAGGCATGTAAAGTCAATATTCCTTACCAAATCAGCACCAGCACCAACTGCAACAAGTATGTCTTCATCTCTCACTCTTTCTATATATTCATATATATATATATAGTTATTTTTGAAACAAGAAGTATATGATATAAAGGTTGTGTTTTGTTAAATGAAAACTTTGGTTTTTTATATTAACGTTTTCAAGTTTTAGTAAAGATTTATATTAACGATTTGAAGTCTTCCTGGTTCAACCATTCATGTTTTTTTTTTTTTTGAGCAAAACAACCATTCATGTTCTAGTGAAAGATTTTTGAGTCTTTATACGGATGCAACAAGTATATATTATAGAAACAAAAAAAAAAGGTGTATATTAGAGGTTTTTTATATTAACGTTGTTATGTTTATTTGTTTGTGGTTGCAGCGTGAAATGAGTGGCGGTCGGATGAAGCTCTAGCGGACGTATCGAATATTATAAAATGGATGAGAGAATACTAAATAAGATGTTCGAGTGGCTGTTTTTTTTAGAGTTTTTAATTTCCAGTCTTTTTGTTTTGTTGTGGCGTTCCTATTACTTGGTCGCCTGTACTACTATGTTCGCAATCAACGTTATATGAATCTCAGATTTGAAGTTTTCGTTTTTTTTTTAATAATATCTATTTTGTTAATTATCAATCATGGAAGCCTTACAAATGTTGCTTGGTTCATCTAAGGCGGTAAATGAGACGAAAGAAAATCAACTTCAGACATACGAGCATTCAGATTTGAAGTTTACGTTATATTAATATATTCTATTATATTATTACTAAAGCTTAGTTTAGTTTCATCGATATGAACAATTTAATTAATTTGCATTACAGTTGGGAAGTAAGGGAGAGCATTTTTAAATAACAGAAAATAAAGTAACGGGATATTCTCTAAGTTTGTACTGTTTACTTTGTTTAGAAAATCGAGAAAATGATGGACTGCTTTTAAGGAGCCGTGGCAACCTTTGGAAAACTAGGGCCCCATCACAAAATTTAGGGTCTATTTTTAATTTGATTTAGACATATGAGATAAAGATTTGGACAATCAAATAAAATGAGCATTAAGAATCTATTAAAAATTTGGTTAATTTTTCGTCATTGTTAGTTAATTTTTTATTGTTTTCTCATTTTATTTTATTTCAGAATCTAATGTGTGATGAATTTTTTTCTATTTTAAACTGCATACGGCTCCCAAAAGTCTAGGCACAACTCTGATTGCTTTTTCATTGTTAACACTACAGTTAGTTGAATTATAATAAACGGAGTTTTACATCTTCAAGGAAACTCAATCGAACCAATTATCCTTAACCAAACCTTATCCATGAAATAGTACCCACGAATCCACGATGATGAAATTGATTAGAGAAAAAACCGCAGAAACTGTCACTGTTGTGGAACCACATTTTTAGTATTTTTTTTAGGAAAATTGTGTTTTTGATTTAAAAAAAAATTTGTGGAGTTACATTTTCAATGAAATATGGAATATTGTTTTTGGCGAACAAAATTGTTAAACCGTGTTTTTAACGAGAATTAAATCTCCAATTGTTTGTTGAATTAATCCAACAAAAGTCGTGTTGGTTTCAGGCTTTCGTTTGTAACGACATCAAAGATGTATTTTTTTGCTAAAATACATTAAAGATTCATACAGTCGGGTTTCAAACTCTCCTTTTTTACCGTAAGATTATTAGTCTACGATTCGGAAAAAGGTAAACTTAAACAAAAAAGGGTAAATTATCAAAATATGTGTTTGACATATTTATTTGATCCACCAAAAAAGTGTCTTGGATCGGTAGCTCTCAAGATAATTAATATCTATAGAAAGAGGAGAGTTTGAAACTCATATGTGTTTTACTTGTTTTGGGCAGTCTAACATAATTTGTGTGTACTTAAGCGCATATATATTTCCAGTCTTATAGGAGTAAATCAAATATTTAAAATAAAGATTGCAATTTAAGTTCTAGACTTATATACATGCATACATATTTGTTGAAAAAGGAGGGCATTACATTTGTTTTTTGTTGTTTCAATTATATTTGTTTTTTCGTGTTGCGTCTCATCTCATTAACAAGTTTTTACGTTTTTTGTTGGATCTACTAAATCATTTTATCGTACATCTGCTAAATCTTTTTAGCAGATGATATATTCCAGTCTAAAATAATTTCTGTCATGATTCATGTACAGATGATGTTAAGATATATATATAAATACTATTCAATTAGATTTATACGTAAAATAACTATTTTCTTATCCACATGTATAGTCTTAAAAATGAAAATGCAAGAAAGGAGTACGTACGTTAGTAAAATGTATTTTGGTATCACTTTTTCAGAAAATAAAATTGAATTAAAATGTCAAACAAAATAGATGAGAGGTAATCACCCCTGCATAATTAGGTACACTACATTAAATGAAACCAACAACCAACTAACTAATCCTTTCCTCTAATCGCATTCACATTCATAACATAAACTTTCATTCTCTATATAAACACTCACTCCCCCAACACTCTTCATCACCCAATATCATTACACAAACTCATCTGCTTTTGCAAACAACCAAAACACTAATTAACCTACGAGAAAAATGGCTGGTCTAATGAAGTTGGCATTCTTGGTCTTGGCCTGCATGATCGTGGCCGGTCCAATCACAGCCAAAGCGGCTCTGAGCTGTGGCACCGTTAACAGCAACGTGGCACCGTGCATTGGCTACTTGACCCAAGGCGGACCCCTTCCCGGAGGGTGCTGCACCGGTGTTAGTAACCTTAACAGCATGGCCCGTACAACCCCGGACCGTCAGCAAGCTTGCCGTTGCCTTCAAAGTGCCGCTAAAGCCATAGGCCCTGCTCTCAACGCTGGCCGTGCAGCTGGACTTCCTAAGGCATGTAAAGTCAATGTTCCTTTCCCAATCAGCACCAGCACCAACTGCAACAGGTATGTTTTAATCTCTCACTCTCTCAGTCTCATAAAATGTATATATTAAAGTTTTTCTTTCAAAGAAAATTTATATCTTCTAAAGTTTTTTTTGTTTTTTTGTTAAATGAAAACTCGAGTTTTTATACTACGGTTTTCTGTTTAGTAATTTTATATGGAAAAAAAAAATCAGGATTCGAAGTCTTCCCGGTCCAACCATGTTTAATTTAGTGGAACTTTTGAGTTTTGATATTGATGCAACAAGTATATATAAATTAAAAGGTTTTTTAATGGAAATTTGAGGTTTTTATACTTACGTATGCATGGTATGTTTGATTTGGATGTTGTTGCAGCGTGAAATGAGCGGCGGTCGGATGAAGCTTTAGCGGACGTATCGAATATTATAAAAAGGATGGGAGAATATTAAATAAGATGTTCGAATGGCTGTTTTTATAGTTTTTAATTTCCTGTCTTTTTTTTTATTATGGCCATCCTACATATTAATTGGTCGTCTGTACTATGTTCGCAATCAACGTTATATATGAATTTCAGATTTGAAGTTTACGTTACTAAAGCTTAGTATAGATACAAGTATACAACGATATGAAAAATATTCGTTTACTTATATTTGGGATAGAATGGTGATGGTGTGAAGCAGGACGAGATGGATGCACACAGATAAGTTTCAAAATTCATCTCTCTCCGACTCCTCTGGAAGCATTAATATAACAAAAAATAAAGTAACGGGACTACAGTTTTATGCATAAAAAAATTAGAGAAAAACAAAGTTCAATTATAGACGTGCACGTGTCAACAGAAATAGTATTTGAAGTGTTTGGTGTATCTGCACTTCTCCATTACCTTACAAGGAATTTTGTTAGATTCTGCTTTAAATGCTTCACTTCCACTTCGGCAAGCCGTAATTAATTAATTATCATGGATGGTAGACCGATGGTTTATACTATAACTAATATTCTTTGTTTTTCTATCTTTTTGATCTTGGGTTTCCTTTGGTTTTGCTCTGTTTAATCCTTGTATATTAGGAGTTTTAGATTCTTTTTTGTTTGCATTTGGAGTCCTTTTTGTGGAGATTCAGGTCACATACGAGGAAGGCTTGGAGGGACAATTGCATCAAGGAGAAAGCAAAGAAGCAACGAGGAAAGAGGAGAAGAGACAGTTGATCGACCAACTGACCGAGGAGCGTAGAAGTATCGACATGGTGCTTGACCGATCAAGTCAGAGACAAGCAACGTGGAAATAAAGTTGATCAATCCTAGCGACCGATTACCCGACCGATCAGAAGATTAGTAACTTTCTAAGTTAATAGTTTTGATTTTATAAAAGGATCAGAGGTTGTTCTGCTACTTAATCTTTAATTATATTTGTTTGTGTGCGGAAAATATGGTCGTTTCATATTTAATTACCGTTTCTTTGATACGCTGTATTTTTCTTATTATCAAACGCACATACTACATTTAAAATAATCAATTTCTATAAATCCTTATTATAAAATTAAAATCTACCTCATAAAAAACTAGTGAATCGTGCTAGTAAAAATACCTAGTTTTACCAAAATAAGACTAGAAATAGTAGTTTGGAGGCAACGATCGAAGTGATGGCCTTGTAAAGCAAAGCCACATAATTGCACAGTTTAGGCAACCGATAGTGACTCCATCCTACCCATGTGTCGTGTGCATTCAATATTATGATGTATCAGTCAATTTTCACATAATGACGAACCATCTACATACTCTATATATGGTGTGGGAGGACAGGACAAACCGACATCTTCTCGTGTGTATCCGTGCGGAGATTTTTTTTTATGAGAAAACAGAATATAACTAGTTATTATTAAATCATACTAAGTACATATAGAAAACCCTTCTTAATTTTTTATTTAAACAAGATCACACAAAATATTTACTTCAAAACACAAAAATCTCCAAATATTTATTCACGTTGGATAATTGGTCAAGTTTCTCGGAGAGACTTCGTCAGATTCTTTTTGTTCATAGGAATATCATCTATGTGTTCGAAAAAACGGTAAATTTTATACTTTTTTATCTATTTTTCTGTTCCACCAAAGAAAGATGGTTTTGGATCGGTAGCTCTTAAGATATAATAACCATTTACCGCTAAAAAACAAAGTTAGACTCAGTCACCTATTTAGTAATCTATAGGGGTGAATCAAATATTTAGAATTTAGGCTGCAATATTTTAATACCTTCACTTTGTATATACATGCGTACATATTTGTTGAAAACGCCATTATATTTGTTTTTCGTGTGGCGCCCTAGTCTGAACTCATCAATTAACAAGTTTTTATGTATTTTGTTGGATCCACTAAGTCATAATTTTTCTTACATCTGTTAAATCATATTAGCTGATACAATATATCCCGGGCTAAGATATTTCTACGTAAATTAAAGTAACTATTTTCTTATTCACAGATGACCACATAAGTTTTCAAAGAAAATGAAAATGCAAAAAAAGAGCCGCTAAAGCCTTAATGCTTCTTACCAAATCAGCAACGTACGGTTTTATTAAAGGTTTCTTTGTAATGGAAATAAAGAGCACCTACGATTTGAGGTCTTACCGTTGGAAATTTGAATTTTTAAAATTAAACATAGATTTCGAAATCCAATAATAAATCATTAAACGAATAACAGTGGATTTCAATTAGTATTTACAAATGATTGAACCAATAAGACGTGATTTTAAAATTAACAATTGAATAAGACCGGATTTTTATGTAGATTTCTAAATCCACTAAAATCCATGAACCAAAATATTCGAATAGCTATTTTTTAAAATTCGTGTCTTTTTTTATCGTGACGTTCCTATTACTTGGTCGTCTATACTATGTTCTGGGGCGGATATAAGCGAAAAGTAAATGAACAACTGTCCTCTATATATAAAATCATGAAAATTTATCGTAATTACCATTAATCTCATTCAATGTCCATGTTATAAAAAAAACATTTTATTTTGCTTACAATTTTATCTTTCACATTAGTTTATTTGTATATATCCCGTCCCTGGTAAAAAGAAGTTCTAGATCCGCCGTACTATGTTTGCAATCAACGTTAGATGAATTTCACATTTAAGGTTAACACTATTATATTCTCTTACTAAAGCTTACCTTAGTTTCATCAATATGAAAATAATCATTAATTTGCAGTACCGTTGGGAAGTAACGGAGCATTTTAATATAACAGAAAATAAAGTAACGGGACATTCTCCAAGTTTACTTCTTTAGATCACCGAAAAAAAGATGGATTGCTTTCTTCAGAGTTAGACAGTTTTATATATCATTTTTTCAGAGTTAGTACTTAGTTTTATATATATCAAAGTTCTGAAAAAGATAATACTCAATCACAGGGAATTTTGTTAGATTCTACATGAACTGTATACGTACACGTGTCAAAAGAAAGTTATAGGCAACGAAGTTTTAGTATTTGTAGTGTTTGGTGTATATCTGTATTTCTCCATCACAGGGAATTTTGTTAGATTTTGCATTAAATGCTTCACTTCTGCTTCTCCAAGCCTGTAATTAAATATTATGGATGGTAGATAGATGGTCATATAGTCGGTCCGACGTTTTTAAATATCCTACGCAACATTTAAAACCGTGTTTTTTTTTATATATATATATATATTATACAACATCGTAAGTGATAGTAATAAAGGAAAAAAAACACCACATTAAAAATTCATAAATCAGAATTTCAGTAATAAAGATTATAACACATTAATTAACAACACACTTAGTTAACATTTTTGTTAAAGAAAAGGCCACGAGCATTGTTAAAAAGGCCTACAAATATTGTTTTTTTTTAAAGATGCCAACAAATATTGTTATTACAAAATTCTATAATTTTTTACACATGAATATATATATAAAAGGCCCAACAAAATTTTAACTAAAAGAAGCTCTCCAGATTTAAATGCCTAATCCATAATTTCATTTGTTTGTGTTGTGGACCGGACCTATAGCCTATAGGGAGTAAATAGTAATCTTTTTATTTCTAGTTTAACTGAAATATAAATTTATAAATTTTCTATAAAATTTTCTTCCGTAACTAATTCTTCTAATTTCCAAAAAGATACATGTCAATCTCACTCTTCTTTTGCAAACAAAAGTTGTTGAAATGTTGACTAGAGGTTTTTAGTACAACAAGTCGTGTTTTAGCTCATTAAAAGTGAACCGGATAAAGACGATTGGTTTAGCTCGGTTCGGGATTAAAAAGATTGGTTTAAACTTTAAAAAGACTCTAAGTCGTTTAGAGGGTCTATGGTTGCAAAGAGTTGTCAAAACTCATGGAGATATTTCTTAAGGCCCACTCGCTTTACTTAGGTATCTATTTGCAAATGTTCCGACGTCGTTTTCAAACAAAACATCTTTTTGTTGCGTTTAGTTTGGTCCTTCGGAAATTCCTTGCTTCCTAGTTGAAGCATTCACAACGACACACACAGGCTCTTGAATCCCTAGCAAAACTCTCTCTACCAAATCCATTAATCTCTTCGCCGACTACTCATTTGATCAGGCGATGAGTATCCCAATGGAGTTGATGTCGATCAGAAACCCTAATTCGAGCTTGCTCTACAGAGCTCATTCTCGACCCCCGGTCACTCTCTCTGCTCCACGTTCTCTCCGTTTCCAACGCCATTTCAGTGCGCCACAGTTTGCTCGAGCTGTCGTTTCTTGTACCGCGCTACGTTTCGGCTTTAGTTGTCCACAATTTATGCTTAATCGATCCTTCGTTGCTTCCGCTGCATCCCACGAAGAGTCGGTGAGTAGTGGTTTGTGTTCAACACTTTTGATTTCTGTGTCTGTTGCTAAAGGCTCGAATGTCTGAATTACAATTATTGGACTTCGGTATGAGTGGTTGCGGATAGTGAGCCAGGTTCCTGAAAATCTATGAAATTCGTTCTCTATTTCTGAAAAAAAAGAGTTGATGAGGAAAAGTTTCTTGATTAAGCAATTATATCTGCTAACTTCAAGTGAAGTGCAATTTGGGGATTGAAATCCACATTTTTGATGCCTATATACATGTTTTTGACTAAAATTGGCTATCAAGTGACAGTGTCTGTTATGATCATTACCCTTTATCGCATTGTTCGAACAGGAACCATCAGGTGTTGAGGTGGGGAAGGAGAAGATTGATATAGATGCTGAAGATGATACATCTCAGGAAGCGTGGAAACAAACTCTTGCGTCTTTCAAAGAGCAGGTTTCAAAGATGCAGAGCGTGTCATCGGAGGCATACACCGTTAACTCCCAAAAGGCAATGACAATCTTGAAAGATACTTCTGAACAACTTAGGATTCAAGCGGAAAAGGCGAAAGAAGAGTTGGGTACAAAAGCAAAAGAGGTTGGCGAGGAGGGTAGAGAATATATTTTGAAAGCAGCTGAAGAATCACCTTCAGATGTGAAGGAGATCGTCGAAGCATTCGCCTCCACTGAGGATCTGAAAGATGTGTCGCGAACGCAAGATTTTCATGTTGGAATACCCTATGGTAAACACGTTATATATCTTGTTCCTGTTTTACACTTTTATGGTATCGGATTTGGATGATAAAAATGTCTACTTTACAGGTCTACTTCTGCTTGTGGGTGGTTTTATTTCCTTTATGGTATCGGGAAGCATTCCGGCCATTAGGTTTGGGGTCATTCTTGGTGGAGCTCTTTTTGCACTGAGCCTGGCAAGTCTTAAGTCTCAGAGGAAAGGAGAATCATCTACTAAGTTCTTAAAAGGACAGATGGGTTAGTAAAAGTGTTTCATCTGTATTGAATCTTTCTCATATCATCAAAAAGCCACTATCCAATTACTTAACTCTTTGCTTTATCTACACCGGAATTTGTGCTTTTGGTTGGGTGAAAGTATTGGTTTGTAGCTAACCACAAAGGAATACTGGGACTTGTTCAGTCATATATAGTCAACAGATTATATTGTCATCAACGTGATTTGTCCAACAATTTTGTTTTGAAATTTGATGTAAAACAAACTTGTTGACACTCATTTGTTTCCATTTTATTATGCTCAACAGCTATAGTCGCAATCATATTTTTGAGAGAGTTGAAGTTGCTACTATTTCAGGTAACGTGATTATATTTTCAAATGGTTCATTTATTTAAACAATGGCTTTGAATGAAACATAATTCACTCTTTTCTTCTCTTTCTACAGAGATCTACGTTCCTGGGTTTTTTGACCACCGTTACGAGGTACACACTCAAAACCAGTCATTATACATTTGCAATTTCATAAAAGCAACACGAGAGAAAGATGATTGCAAGAAGAGCCTAAACGAAACCACAAATAGATTTTATAATGATGATGTAGTCATACTTTACACATTTACATTCGTCCATCAACCGAAGTTCCTAGATTCATATGTTCCATGGGGAGAAGAAAACACACTTTGCATATAAAGGTTAATTAGGATTTACATCAGAAAGAAGGCTAAAATGTGTTGGATTACTGTTGCAGTGGTGGTGTGTTGGCGTTTTACGTGTACAAGATGGTGAGCAAGAGAGAAAAAGGACCAAACTCAGAAGAAGGTGGAGGAGAAGATGAATCAAGCGATGGGTTTGTAAGAAGAGAAGGATGAAGAATAAAGCATCATGTTGTGTGTTAATTTGATGCCCAAAGACTTTGGTGTCTCTTTTAAGTTGTGTACAATTTTTGCGATCAATCATCTTCTAAAATTCCGTGTATTTGGATTGGTGAGTCCTTTTACGATATATCAACAAACAATAACAAGGTTAGGCCCAATTGGAGATGCGATCAACGAAAAACATAATAAATTTGAATTCAACTGAGATTCTTATTACTTTAAAATGTTACAGCTCCGATTAATGGTGTCCGCATTAGTTGAGACGATTAATATTTGTGCAAATAAATCATTAATCTTTTCGTCAAAGCTTCACCATCCTCTATGGTCTTGTTACATACAAGTATTAACTTGCATTGTTCAGATGTAAAGTGACTAGTGGTTACTCTAATAGACACCTAAATTTTTCAGATGAGAAATTTCGCATATATGCTGTGTCAGGGCATAAAGCATGGCTTTGGAGGAAAAATAGGTTCAAATGAGTGTTGAACTAAAGAAGTGACGAGTGATGGGCTTATTTTTGTGGGTTTCTAAGTTACATTTTATTAATTTCTACATCAAAGATCAAAGTTGGCAGGACTAAAAGATCCATCTATGAACTGATCATACAACTTGATAGGGTTTCAAATGTCCATATGCGTTTCAGTAGTGTTGGGTTCGCTGTCTAAAGGCATGTACTGCGCCATGATCGCCCGAATCTCCGAGTCCATGTAATGCTGCACATATGTAATACATGTTTCTTTTGGTTATAAAATATACTTCCAACTATTGACATCTAGATCGACAGAGATACCAAAATCTTCAGATCTCTATGAAGCAAACATTACCCTGATTCTGTATTTGTAGATGGCATATCCTGAAAGGCTCGAGGTAGCTAATGCAAGTACGAGAATCCACAGAAAGCTCCAGCTTAGCTTCGTCGCTCCAAATTTTCCTGATCATCAAAGATTTCAGGCTAGAGTGGGAGTTTCTTAAGGGCAACATTTCGAGGTCGCATTTTGAATTTGGCAGAATTGTTACCAATGCAAGTATCATGCTCACGCATGTAAAACAAACCCTTCCCGCAGCTGCATTCATAACTTCCCCATGTATTTTTGCATTTACACTCAGGGCACTGGCAAGCCAATTTCTCTTTGCACTCATCCACATCTGCCAATGCAAACAGAAAAACCGAAAAAGATGAATATGAAATCAATATCCAAAGTTTGGTTAGTTACTCGATTGCATATACTTAACGCTACAGCTAATATGATGTATGTCTTTTACTAAGCAAGTTACACATGACAGACTAGTACCTATATGGCTATGTGCAAATAGACTACATGCATAATGATAATAGTACAAGAACCTTCACAGCTCTTTACACCGTCGCCCTTGAACCCCGGCGGGCATTTGCAACCACTTGAATGATCATCCTAGAAAAAAAGAGATTCTTTAAAATTTTAGAAAATGATTGTTAAGATAGTTGACAATGGCATTAGATGTCAAAATTCTTACAAGGCAAGCAGAGTATGTGTAGCCACCTCGGGTATCTCTCCAGCATCCTCCATTGTTGATTCCACAGTGCAAAGGTCCAGAAGCTGTCCACACGTACAAATTGGAAAATTAAAGAAATTGTAAGAAAGAAACTCATGTTATACTACCCGGAGATAACCTGTGGAAATGCATAAAGAGTCTTTGTGAACAATGCTTTCCAAAGAAATAGTCTTTACGTTTTTTGTTTGGTCGAAGGATTGAAACTTTTTCCTGATTTTAAAGTAGACGTATACTCGTTGGCTGTTACTACTTATCGTTTATCAATAGCTAGACTGTTATTACTCAATTACTAATGTAGTCCAATTCCTCACAAGAACCACCAGCAGCAACAATGCCAAAACGTCAAACTTCACTGAGTAAAACCAGTTTACCTTTGCAATGATTGTAACCGTCACCAACAAATTTGACACCTTGAACAGTAGGGCACTCACACAGTCTTCCCCTAAACGTATCCTAAAACACCGATTCACAGCAAAACAAGAGCAATTAGATTCAGCAGCAACAACCAAACTAAAGAATTTAAGCCAAAAAAAGAAGATCAAGCCTAAGTGGATACCAGGCATGCAGTAATGTTAGCAGCTTTGTCTTGCCAGCACCCACCATTGTCTTCTAAACACTCATTGGTATTTTGATCTGCAAAACCAACAAAAAACAAAAAAAAAAAGTTTTCTCCTCCAAGTTATTGAAAGTTTGAATAACTATGTTTCAGGGTAGTATTTCAGAGAAATGTGATTTCTGCAAATTTTAGAGGGACACTGAATATTGTGGGACATTGACCTTCAGTTAAACATATTGCTGGTTCCGTTGTCTCTTGAAAACCCGCGCATAAAGCTTTGAGCACGGCTCCTTTTTCCAACTTACCTAAGACCAAAAAATTGAATCAGAAACAATGAAATAGGTAAGATGCTTTAGTAAGAACTCGATATGGACATGAGTACCTCTGTATTGCCTGTTGTTCACCACAAGTGTTGGGAGGATAGTCACGTCTCCACGGGAATCTTTGCCTATCTGAATAAGACTCGTTTAAGAACAACAAAATGAAGGGACTAATATATTGCAAGGCTATAGCAATGAGCTTCACATTAGTTACAAGTCAATTGGCTCCAAAAAAAAAAGAGAAACCTGTGACTCCTGCTCTGCTTTAAGAACTGGATTCTCCACATCTTCTTCAGGGTCTTTAATACACTTGTCTACCTTCTTGAGATCAATGCCTGAAACAACATCGCAGAAACGAAATGTAGAATTAGCTAATTAGATAAAGGAAATAAACTCATCATAAGCTAATGAAGCAATACACTCACCAAGGGACTTGATAACTTGGTCTGCACATTCCTTTGTGTACTTGTTATCTTTCATGGGACACCGGAGAGAAAAGTCAGTCACATAGTCCCACCATATCCACGGCTTACCGGTCTCATTAACCACTCTATAGACGCAAGCCTGGCGTAAATTCTGAACAACAACATCTTTTCCATCGTAGCCTTTTGTGAAATCCTGCTCGGGATCCGGAGCACAGTACCTTCCATGATTGATGCACTGAGACTTGCACTGTTTACTCACCAGAAAAGCCTCGGGGCAATACCAGGTGATGAAATGTGGTGTGAATTGAGTATACCCTCCCTTCTCAAGAATCTGAGCTGCTCCTTTGAAACTCTTGAGAAACTCAATCTGCGTATCACATTTCGTCCCACACTCATCGTTGCTATTGGTCCAGAGCTCGTATTCAACACGCTCGTCGGGATGTGGAACTGACTCAGTCCAGTCTAGGTTCATGTTAACCATATTCCCATCAGATAGAGCAGACTTTATGCTGTCTCCCAACGATTTGCTGATCAAAGTAGAAGGAATGTTAATCTTTTCGAGATAATCAGCATCAGCATTGTCTTCTTCAGGTGTAGCCATTGTGATTAATGGCTCGACTCTGTTATCAGCCACCAGAATCGCTGCTGCCCCGGCTTGCTGGGCTTTCCATGCCTTCAAAGTGAAATAGCAATCTGTTGTTCATAGAGAATCAACTTACTTTCCAGACAACAAAATGAAGCACCCCACAATAGACCAACATATCACTGATTTGGCAGATATATATACAATGCTTTCGCAATACCTATGGATTTCAATTATGAAAAAAGTTAAATCCGCCACTTAAGTGAGATATCTACGAGACTACGACAATAGCGCATTTTATCTCTCTTATAATCTTATTCAAAATCCGTAAACTTTGAAAAAGTATGATCCATCCATCTACTAAACACCAGAGAAACTTCAAAAACAGCAAATGCACAAGATAAAGAGACTGAACTATCATACAAAAAAAAAAAGAGACTGAGCTACTCTACGAGCCAAACAAGGAAAATACACAATGGCACAGACATACACGCAGGAAACTAAGATCCTAAAACGAAATGCAAACAAAGTAAATAAAAAATCAACCAAATTTTCAGATGAAACTTCACAAATTTTTCTTTACTATAAAAAAAACAAAAAAATTACAAATTGTTTGCACTAAAAGGAAATGGGACATAAACCTAGTCGATTTTACTTCGCCATAAAACCAGCCACTGTAATTAGCTTTAATATAATGAAACAACAATGGAGAGATAAGGAAATCGAACCTCCTCGATCAATAAGAACGAAAGTGGGTAATCGTCCAGGTTCGGAATTGAAGGAGACATCGAATTCGCTGAAGCTCTTACATGCCTTATGGTTCGATGTGGGATACACGACGGTTCCGACAAGTGTTCCACCGTATTTGGGGATTCCGAAATTCCCAATGGCACATTCGTAAATACCTTTTATGGTCTCAGGTGACGTCACTTTTAGATTGTTCTTCTCCACCAAAAATTTACCCAACGCCAGTTGCAAAATCAGAACAAACGAAAGTGTTAAAACCTCAAACTTCTCCTTCATCATTTCCATAATTCTCTTCTTCGATTTTAATCAACCAATGGTGCTGAATAATCAAGAAGTATTGGATTAACTGCTTCTTCTTCCCAAAGTCCTCGCCACGCGTAAAGGGTGATTCGTTCTCTCGTAAACGACACGACAAATCAACGAGGAAGCTTGAGCTTTTAGCAGAGAATCAAGCAGGATTAGAAATGTCATGGGTTATAACCAAACACAGTGATTGAGAAAGGGAAAAAGTTAAAGCAGAAGAGCTTTCTTAAGTAAGAAACAGTACGAAGAAGATCTAATCCTAAATATCCCTCCTTTATTAGTATTGTTCTTTTGACAATTCCTTTCTCTGCTAATCTCGTTTTTCCGCCAACTAATCACGTTTCAAAAAATAAATTCTTTAACTTAAAGCATTTTTTTTGCCAATATTATTTTACTTATATATATTTCCTCCATCTACTCCTCTACATAAAAAATAAAATTCTAGGCCTCTACATATTATGTGATGTATTAAAATTATTGTTTATTGTGTAAAAAGAGATTGTTGTTTTGTTAGATAATTTAAACTTTGTTGGGAATAAAAAAAGGGTAAATAGAGTTCATATTTGAAAATGCATGGGAAGTACATGTTTCACGTCGGTGGTTTAACACGAGGACATCTAAGAGTGGGTCCTTTGCCTTCGTCTCTCACGTGTTGTCCATTTTCAAAGTTCACTCTCTTTTTTTTTTTTTACGTCAGCGATATATGCCTAAATTTACGGTATGTAGATCTGATAATTTTAAGATTTTGATCATTATTGTCCAAAAGTTAAATCATTATTGTCTTATAATTTTAAGATTTTGACCATATTTATAAGAATTTATGTGTGTAGATTCCAACATTTCGGTGTTTTACTTTAAATTTTGTTTCTAATTCATTTGCTTACGAAATTTTATTAAATTTCATTTTAAATGATTCAATATACAAATGTTTATTTTCGAAGTTTTTCAAGTGTGGGTCAATGAAATATATATGTATGTTGTCATTTTTTTTTTTTGTTTTGACATCTGTATGTTGTCAATTGTCATCTTTGCATGTTGTCGTCTTTGCTGCAACAAAGCCAAAAAAACGAGGGTGGACAAAAAAAAAAAACGAGGAGATTTTTGTTTTTACGTTCATCAAAAACCCAAAGCAAACATTAGGGACTCTGGCCCAATTAGGGCCTTATTTAGCCCATGGTTGATGTAGTAATCTCGAAGCAGAAGCGTGAATCTAGTAGCATCCTTAGACTCAGCCACGTGATCGAAACCGTTGATTCCCTAAGGTTTTAACTGAAACCGTTGATCGCTTGTATAAATAAATAGGAACACTGTTTCACTCCGTAATCTCTATCTTCTCCGTCGCGACCTGAACGAAGTTCCGCCGAACACATCTCGTAATCTTTTTTTATCCTTCTCCATTCTTCTTCAATCGCCAGTTGAGATTTTCTTGGGTTGTTTTTGTTCTGATTCGGCTTGGATCTCTCGGTGTTTCGCTAAAAAATTGGAGCTAGGGATTCGAGGGACGATGGAAAGTGAATTGATTGAATTGTTCGAGTCGGCGAAGAAGGCGGCCGATGCTGCGGCTCTCGACGGTGTCACCTCCTTAAGTCCGGAGGTTTCTCAATGTCTCGATGCCCTGAAACAACTCAAGAAGTTTCCTGTCACATACGACACGCTCGTCGCGACTCAGGTGCGTTTCCGATTTATCTATTTACCCTAAAAAGATTGATTGCGTTTGCATTCCGGAAAACGTTTTATATCTCTTTTCGACTGATACGTTGTTTAGATTGGAGGGTTTTCTGGGTGTTGCTTGCCTAATCTCGTAGCATTGACTTGTGTTATCTTTATTAGGGTTATTTGATTTCATCTGAAAATTTACGGAAATTTGAACAAAGTGCTTAATGTTTTGTATGAGTCGTCCGATTGAAATTGTTGGAACAAACCCAATTAGGACATTGAACTCAGCTCGACATGCACATGGAATGTCTTACTTTTGGAGGTGATCAATGATTTCCCTTGTTTGCAGAATGATTCAAGTCATGCATGTAGAAATACATTTTTTTTCCCCTGGTTAGGAGATTGTATTCAAGTGTGCGTTTATTTTCGATTAAGCTTATTGTTGATTCTCAGTCCCCTGGAATGTTGATTGTGTTTTATATCCTTTTCTTGCTTCCAGGTAGGGAAGAAGCTGAGGTCTCTTGCAAAACATCCTGTTGAGGATATCAAAAGCGTAGCTACTGATCTGCTCGAGATATGGAAGAAAGTTGTCATTGAAGAGACAGCCAAGGCTAAGAAAACCAATAGCACAAATGGTTGCAAAGCAGAAACTGTCAAAGAGGGTAAGTTAGATAGGAAGGATGTTGAGAAGGCTTCAAATCCCGCGCCTGTAAAAGTCCAGAAACTTCAGAGGGGTGATTCGGCTAAGAGTATCAAGGTAGAAAAGAAGGAACCAGACAGCAAAGTCATTACCGGTGCCAAGATAGAGAGAAAGGAACCAGACAACAAAGTCATTACCGGAGCCAAAATAGATCATCGTGGTCAGGCTGCAAAAGATGAAAGGGTCTCAAAGGAAAACCAATCAACTATGAAAGCTCCAGCTAAGGCACCTAATGCTCCTCCAAAGCTAACTTCAATGGTTAAATGCAATGATCCTGTGCGTGACAAAATCCGTGAGTTGCTTGTGGAGGCCTTGTCCAGGGTTCATGAAGAATCTGATGAGTACGATAGAGAGAGAGTAAATGGATGCGATCCACTCCGCGTCGCTGTCTCAGTGGAATCTCATATGTTTGAGAAATTGGGCCGCTCAACTGGAGCTCAGAAGCTCAAGTACAGATCTATAATGTTCAACATGAGGGATGGTAACAACCCAGACCTAAGAAGGAGGGTTCTCACCGGGGAGGTGTCACCAGAGAAACTCATCACACTGTCCGCTGAAGAAATGGCAAGCGACCAGAGGAAACAAGAGAACAACCAGATCAAAGAGAAATTCCTGTTTGATTGTGAGCGTGGTCCTGCACAAAAAGCAAGTACGGACCAGTTCAAGTGTGGGCGGTGTGGTCAGCGCAAATGCACCTACTATCAGATGCAAACGAGGAGTGCTGATGAGCCGATGACGACTTATGTTACCTGTGTTAACTGCAACAACCGCTGGAAGTTCTGTTGAGGAGACATCCCTGTGTGTTCTTATTTCATGAGACCATGTTCAGACATAAGGCTCTGATTGATTTATCGGGAGCTTAATGTCCATTTGCCGGCATTCCTCAGAATGTTTTGGCTCTGATGTTTGTTTAAGGATATCATCCATGTCTTAGAGATTAGCAAGTAGGGGAATTTACTAATTTAGGTGTTTGTAGCTCTTATTTCTTTTGCTTCTTTTCTTCCAAAATGTCAAACTCATCAACTTTCTTGCAGATTTTATCTCAGTTTTGAAGTTTATTTTAGTTTTAGAATTATGTGTTTTTTGTCTGTTCTTTTTTCAATTTGTACTGTTGAACCTTCACAGCCTTTAATGTATGCGATATGGATTGAAAAGTTGCATCAATTCAAACTCTTGCTGATCCAATTCCACTCCAAAGCAGGGGACTAATGAAAAGAAAACAGAGGATATGGTGGCATAGGCAGCCTAACGTTCTCATTGCATTAGTCCATTATTGTCATTGTGAACTCGAAATTTTATTCGAACAAGACGGTTTTTACAGTTTTTACATCAGACACCACCGAAGATGTATGTCACGATGAATGCATGACTACTAGCGGAATATGTCCCATTCTTCGTCGTCCAAATCTCTCTTCTTTCGACTGGATCTATTTCTTCTCCTTTGCTGTCTTCTTTCAGATGAAGTTTCAAGCTCTTCAACATCAGAGTATTCACTACCAAACTGAGCATCCCAGAGTCCCTGTTTTTTTAAAGTCTTTTTTCAATCATCCATTTAAGAGTACATGGAAATTCCCAAGCCATGCCATTACAAGACAAATACCTTAGTCAACCTCTGTTTTCTCGAAGCTGCACCTTCGTGAACCACAACTATGTCTTCTAAGACCTCGACTATGTCCTCAACATCTAATCTGTATGTACTCACCTGCATTACCACATACCTGGAAGTTAATCATAACATTGTGCTATACCTAGATTAGATACTTGTGCTTGTATCTCACATCAACCTAATCTTTTTATTTGGAATTCCTGAAGAGAAAAGGGAATAAGTTACCCACCAAGCTTGATGGTATGATGGTTACCCCGAACGAATCAAGCTCAAGCGATTCAACTATACCCGAGTTAATGTTGAATGAGTAACCTCGAACCTGAAATCAAACGTGTGCTTCCAGCTAATAAACAAGATATTGGCAAAGAGACAGATCTCATCACTGAATAAGATCTAGGAAGATTATCAACACCTTTCCGATGTTTCGCCCTCTTGGTGTCACTACTCTGTAACCTACCTAAACAAAAGGTGAGAATTCAATCTTAGACTTGCTTTAAAGGTGGGTGATTCACAAGACCGTAATAAAGAGACATAATCGATCTATACCAGTGTTTCAAGTCCAACCATTTTGAATTCAGTATCCAGTACAGCCTCATCTTCCACAAGCACAACATCACCCACCTACAGAGATCTTAACATAAACTGAGATGTAAACATAAACTGAGATCTTAACATAAACTGAGATGTAAACACGTTTCCAGAGGAAACCTGTTCAATGCAGTAGAAACCAAACCTAGTACCCGGGTAATGTCTCTAAGCAGGAATCTCTCAGATTCTCCGGATAGCAAGCTGGGTTTAACATCCACCACCAAAACCAACCACTGAAAATTGACAAACAAATCGAGTAATTCGACAGATAAGATCATAAGATTTCAGAATGATGGAGCTCATTGCAATTAAACAGTATCAATAGAAGAGTCCATAGCCTCCCAAATTTGGTAAAAGAGCCCGACTTTGAAACTCGCTAGTGGAATACTGCAATCAAAATGTGATCGCATTCAACAAGAACTTACAGAAGTAGTGTCAACCCAGAGCTGAGAGATAAATCCTAAACTCAGAGCTGATTGTATACTGATAACTTGCTTAGCAACAAGATTCGATCTCGTCGTCGCCTCTTTGAATCCTCTCGGGCCAGTGTTTCTCAGATCATTTTCACCTCCTAGTTGAATCAAATCACCATCTCGAGGGAATTCTACGCTAGCATTTTCCAGGAAATCGGAAGGAGATGAATCCACTACATCTTCTTCATTAGGCAGTGATGCGCTCAAGCAAGAGACGAATTTGTAACTCGATTTCTCTTTAAGGCTGGATTTCCCGAGAAAGGCAAAGTTATACGAATCAATCGCACCAAAATAACATCGAGCTCTTGCTTCTGACGAGGAAAAGGTAGGAATTTCATGGATTGAGACGTGACTCCTCCCGGAGCTATTGATGATCGAATGCTGAATCCGTCTAAGTCTCCATGTACAATTTTCTGAATTGGGTCTCACCATTCGAGGATCGAGAACGGGAAGAGAAAGGAAGAAGGAAGAGGAGCAACTGCACATACCTAAAAAACCCTCGAATTCAACTCTATGTGGGGCAAGGTGTGACAGGATGCTCTCACAAGGAGTGATTGCTAATTTGAGATGGCTTTTGAAATCTAACTAGAAATTTTGGGTTATTCGATCAATGGGTTTTTAAGATTTAACAGATTTGCTTCGAACCGATGTCACGGAAGGTGATAAAAGTTAGGGGATTGGATTTCATAGGTGCTATTTGAAAAATAAAATTAAGTGTTATGCTCTTTAGCTGTTGGTTTTGGTGGGTAATGTGCAGAGCATTGGAGTAGTGAGATAGATGTTGAGAAAATTGAATGGTAGAAATGTAAAAAGATTTGTGCTTTTTAAATTCTACCAATAAAGCTCCATCCTTCCTTAGAAGAAGGGTTCCATCCAAGAATGTCTTGCAAAAATGATTAGAATGGTGTCGTTTATTGAGTAGATGCAAAAGTGGTGGCAGAACCAATTTGAGTAGTCAGGCGTGAGGCAGATGCTAAAGAGACAAGGCTGGTGGGATTTTGCTGGCCATCGACCCCCCACGGCTAGGGAAGGTCAATTTTATGCCGAGAAAAAAATCCATACAACTTCCATATCCCACTTTGCTACTCATACATATTTGATGTATTCTGAATAATATCGAAAATCTTGATTAATTTTTGGTTGAACAGATATTTGACAAGAAGTTTTTCCCAAATCCATCACGGGTAAAATGGTTGTAACGAGTTTATGGTTTTTTTGTTCAACACTGTACTTAACTTTCATATAATTTTTTTTCAATGAAAATGAATTAACAAAAAGAAAGTTTTTGTCTAAACACACTTTTATAAATTGTTCGCTCGAAGACACGTCCGACTGAAAAAGAAGTTTCGTTTCCCATTCGGCGACCCTTTTTCTCTTTTGTCGTTTCCTCGGAAAATCTCAAGCGCTAAGTTTTCGTCTCGAGTTTTCCACTTACCTCGTTTCATCATCCCGTGTCGCAGAGTGAGCCTAAGAATCACGCATTTCTCCTTTTCGCCTCCAATTTGATTCCTTTCTCTTTTCTTGTTGCAGAAAATCTCTTCTCTATGTGCATTCAGATCTGACTTCGTAACAAATTTCGGCGATTTTGCTTGTTTGATGAGATAAATTTCTCTAGTCTCTTGATGATTTTATTCAATCCTTAACTGATTACGTTTGGAAGCTGGATCAGGTATGGATGATGAGAAGAAGAAGAAGCGAAACAAGAAAAAGAAGAACAAGCAGAATAATAAACGTGCAGACGACGCTATAGCTACCGGAATCGCGTCCTCGGAGGATGGGAATCATATCGGAGATGGTGACATTGCTCAAATTAGCCAAGTCCCAGATTCCAATGAGTTGCAACCATGTCACCAGATCAATGTCGTTGGAAATGTAAGTTCACAATGTCTTAGATCGATGGGCCATCGCTATATACATTGCTTCTTGTTTCCCATTAAACATTTTTCGATTATTGGCCTTTGATTTGGTTGGGGTTGATACGACGTCGGGAAATTTGATTCATTTCTTAGTTTATATGTCAGTGCAATTGGATATTGTTGACATTATTTATGCCCCATTGTATGGTTGATTAGATTTGAATGCAATTCGTTTCATCTGCTGGAACGGGTCCTTTTACTATGTCTCTACTTGTAATCCATTTGGTTTGTATAGAGATGGTAGACAAAAATTATGGGATAGTGCATGAGCCTCGTGGTCTGATACTTTTAAATCTTCTTATTTCGAGCAGGCAGATGAATCTGGTGTTGAGAACAAGTCTCGGACCAGTGAGGTGAGATTTCCCATTGGGTCTCTTCTGGCAGAGTAAATAACTATCGTTTTGACAGGTTTATGTAGAAGAGAAAAATCTTTGTTTTATGCAGAAAGAGGCATTACAAGTCTTGCATTTCTGTCTATAATTTGATAATCTGTCTGCATCTGCTGACAATATTTTGGTTAACAGCGATATTTTTTATTACTTTTCGGAGTGAATAACCAACAGCTTCTTCCTTGTTACCATGTAGTGTCTCTTGTTTTCTATCTTTTCACTTAAATCCCAGAACTAGTTTGTAATGCTGTTGTAGGCGTTGCTAGAAGAAACAATCAAACAGTTACGTGATGATAATGGATTCTACCTTAAGAAAGAGGTGATATTCTTTTATCAAGCATTTTTTGTTGGTTTTATAAAGAAAACCTATTCACCACCTAATCATGGTTCTTTCCTCAGTAGAATAGTGAAATATGAATTGCCATGTCTTAATAGGCTGTTTTTGAAGAAACTGTAAGACGCTTGGAAACTGAGAATGAAGCTCACATACAGAAAGAGGTAAGTAAAGAATAGAGTAAAGCCGTTTTCATTACTTTGCTGTTTTCCTACTTTATCTGCAAGCTGAAAGATGAAATAACTTGGTGTTTCACAGGCATTGCTAGAAGAAAGGCTTGTGCATTTGAGAACAGAAAATGAAGCTCACATACAAAGTGAGGTTAGTGAAGAAATAGCATATAGCCGTATCTATAGCTTTGCTACTTGCTGCATTATCTGCAAGTCTGGAGGTCAAAATAACATGTTGTTTTACAGGCACTGTTAGAAGAAAAGCTTTTGCATTTGAGAACAGAGAATGAAGCTCACATACAAAATGAGGTTAGTGAAGAAATAGCAAAATCAGTATCCATAGATTTGCTATTTTTTCTGCATTATCTGCAAGATGGAGGCCAAAATAATATGGTGTGTCACAGGCACTGTTGGAGGAAAGGCTCTTGCATTTGAGAACTGAGAATGAAGCTCACAAACAGAACGAGGTTAGTGAAGAAAATAGAATACAGTTGTAGTCAGGGCTTTGTTATTTTGCTGGATCATCTACAAGCGGAAGGTCAAAGTAAATTTGTGTTTATGCAGGAAAAGTTGGAGGAAAGACTTGTGCAGTATAAAACAAAGAACGACATGCTTGTTCGTGAAATGGTGAGACATCCTCAACTCTGGGAGCGTTCTTTTAGCACCTATAGTTTCTCCTTTGTGTGATCATATGCGAGTTACTTTTATCTCTTCAACTTGGTTTGCTTCCTAATTCCTTTTTTTTTTGTATCAATTGCTTCCTAATTCCTCTTCGTGTGGAAAATAGGACCATCAATATTTAGCTTTCATCAGAAGATGAATGCTATTAAGATGGACAAATATCACCACCCTCACTAGTTGATAGAGTAGGAAATTTGATCTTGGCTAACGTGAAAGAAAGTCATGTTGTCAGGACATATCAGATTGCTATTAGATGTCACATTACATTTCATATGGAGGAACCTGTTATGTTTAGATCTGACATTTTATATAAATTTGGCAGTCTAGTACAGAAGTCAAAATGAGCCAATTGCTAGACGAAAGATCTACATTCTCTCAGAAAGAGGTATGTCCCATTCATTAAAAGAAAACAGTTGCATCTTCTTCTGTCATGGTGCATTTTCGTTGCATAAGCTTAGTCAAAATTGCATGATGTCAATCAGGCGAGTCTAGAAAAGAAAGTTCAACAACTTCAACATAATGAAGAATCCTCCGTGGCTGTAGAGGTAACTCTATCTTACACTAGCAAGCTTGATACCCATTATTAAGTAAAGTGCCGTAAGAGTTAGAATAAGATGGCATGGTTTAATCATCATAGACCTTCAATCCTGCAGAAGTTATCCAGGGAAATGATTTCTAGCCTGAACAATGAAATTGAAAAACTGCGAGCACAGGTATGTGTTTCACCTTTTATTTTGAACATTAAATGATTCTCTCATTTCATGAATGGTTCACGAATTGCATCTGAATGTGTTACTGTAGCCTCCTAGGTGAATGTTTAGTGCTTTTACTCGTGTAGAACAGGAAGCTGCTAAGCATAATACTGCATAGATTTAGTCTGATATGAAGATTAAAACAAAGTTTGGCAGGTTATGGAGTTGGAAGACTCTAGGAGTAATCTTCTGGAGCAGAATCAGAGTCTGGTGGAAACTGTATCCAATCTTCAGGTCCAGCATAAAAACAATGAGACTAACGCGAAGGTTAGGCTTTGAATACTCCCAATATGCAAGATTCTTAATTCCAAAACATTAATGTGAGACTATAATGCCTTTCCAATGAAGTTCCCAGAAATGCATGAAACGGTTTCTATTGGTTGATGTAGGGTGCTTCCGAGGAAGAATTAAACTCACAGATTGAAGCAGCTTGTACTCTAGTTGAAAAGCTTATCACTGAAAATGCTGAACTTGTTGAGAAGGTAAGGTGTACTTCTATAGATCTTACTGAGTTACTTTGTTGTTGGGTGATTGAAAATCTCACTAGTTATAATTATTACTACATTGTCAGGTGAACGAGTTGTGTATTAAGCTAAACCAATCGCAGCATGCTTTTGCTTCATCCCCTGAGAGCCTAGCCATCGAAGTACAGAAGTCTGAATCCTTAGAAGACATACCAATCCACGACGAGTTGATTAGAATTGATAACTCTAGAGACATGGAAGCTGCATTGGTAGAGAGAAACTTGTCAGAAGGCGAAATAGAAGAAACAGTGCCGGTTTCTCTGAACCCGAGTGGGGAAATAGACGTGGAATCACAGGTTGCAGTAGCTGGAGAAGACGAAGTAAGTGTTGGTGTGGCTCTGGTGGACGCTCCACTGATTGGTGCTCCGTTCAGGCTCGTCTCGTTTGTAGCAAGATACGTGAGTGGTGCAGATTTGGCTGAAAAGAAATAGTTTTTGTAAAACCCAACAACACATTGGAGGCGGAGGAGATGCATCAGTTCTCTATCTCTCTTCTCTCTCTTTCTTTTATTACACATACACTCAGTGAAAGATCATTGATTAGCTTTGCACAATACTTAACAGGAGACACAGATGTTTATTGTAACTTTTTGGTAGGATAATGATGATGAATCGATGATGATGTCTGAGTGCATCATGTTGTACGATGTTGTTTTGTTTTTCTTTTCAATTTCTCTCGGCATTCAAAAAAACCATGAGAGTTGATACACAAGTCTTAAGCCATCTGAGCAAAGACATGAATTATGGAAACAACAAACTCAATGATCTTTAACCAAGATTATGTCAAATCATTCGTAAATTCCAACTCTCAGTAGCTAGCTGTGAGATATGTATGCATTATGCTGAAAGAGAGAGAGAGAGCGGTTTAGAAAGACCGATGCGAGAGATCCAGGTACGTAGCGGTCTCGATTTTGATTTGTCGATGGTGAGTTAATTAGGATTGTTTGCTTCTTCTTTTTTGGTTTCTTGTCACTTTTTGTAAAAAAAGGTACTTTAGTCAATTTACCCATAAATAGTGTCCATTCCGGGATGATAACAAATATATGGTAATTTTGGAAAGTAATAGATTGTAGTTCAGGGTATTTCTTATCTTAAAATCAACATGAAATGATAAGATCTCTTATTTATTTTTATATTTGTTTTTTTTTTTGAGTCAAGAATTATTTTATATTTGATAAGATCTCTTTTATTTTTTTCCTGATATGAGAACACATTTAAGTTCATCATCTTAAGTCGAGTCCCTTTTTTTGTTTATCGAATACTTGTTGGTTTTGTAATCTTGCAAATTCTGATAATATGTGAAAGTTGATAGGTTTCTAACTTTGTTATGAATGTAGTTAACTCATGATTTTTTTTTTTTTGTCAATGATAAAACTATACGTGAAATCAGTGATTTCAACGCAAACCGGAAAGAACAGTATCCAGTCTCTTACTTTTTACGGGATGAGCCTAACAATCAGTTTTTTTTTTGTAATATATTTTATTTAAAGAGTGAAGAATTATATATATTATAAAAGTTGAGTGTCATTGTTTATATGTGTGACACATGTCCAAAAAATAAATGTGAAAGATTGCATATTTTCATCTAAAATATTGCATTTTCTCACGTGAAAGAATGCATCTTCTCACGTGAAAGATTGCATATTCTCACATGAAAGATTGCATCTTCTCACGTGAAAGATTGCATTTTCTCGCGTAAAAAATTACATCTTCTCACGTGAAATATTACATTTTTTCACGTGAAATATTACGTTTTCTCATGTGAAAAGTTGCATATTCTCACGTAAAATGTTGTATCTTTTGACGTGAAAGATTGCATATTTTCACGTACAATATTGCATCTTCTCACACTGGAGCAAATNTTGCATCTTCTCACACTGGAGCAAATAAAATATTCATTCCTATAAATCCGTTTTGTAGTTCAATTCGATTAAACAAAAATAGTTTTTTCTTTTATTTGAAAGTAATTTCACACGGTTTTATCTTCTATTATTTTCTAAGTGTTTTTACT